>OOFE01012243.1:0-12868 GCA_900323365.1 Monocentris japonica | reverse complement strand
AGAGGGGGTTGATGGGGTGGACAGGTAGCTGATCACAACAGACAGATTATGGGCCCAGCATGCAGGGTTGTGGAGGTGCGGCCCGCCTGAGGCCTTCATGGGAAATGACTCCTGACTGGCAGGGAAAAGGCCAAACAGTGTCAGGGCTAAAAGGCAGCAGTGTATGGCTCTCCTCACTTGCATCGGCTCATTAGCAACCTGCAGGAGCAGCAGATGATGGGAACAAACCGGCCGTTATAGAGGGGTGTTGGGGAAAAACATGGCCGCTGACATGTAGGAGAGAAGTCGAGAGAAAGAAGAGAATCAGAGGTAAGGCATGAGTTTTTTCAAGAGGTTCTCCTCTCCTGGAAAAAGTATCTGACTCGCCATGCAGCCAAGGTCACCACCTGCAGGACTCATATTTTTCCCAAGAAAAAGCTCCAAGATTCTCAGTCTTGACAGTCTGGCTTTTCTGGGGTTACCCCAGACGCAGGGTAATCCTTTGATATCTCCTTCAACACTGTAATATTTCTCTCTGGGTCTAGGCAGTAATTGTAGAGGAGGCCTCTGACTAATGATGGGTAGCTGGGATTCAACTGTTTGGCTGCTAACTAGCATGAAATCCACTATTACTTATGTTTAGAGGGCCCCTGTAAAAGCAGAGGTTCTCAGGGCTTAACAAGGTCCACCAGTTTTCCGCTTTGATTAGTTTTATCTAATACATCCAGGCTCCTTAATCGCCAAAGCTGACCTGACCGACATGGTGAAGGGTTGTCTATTGGTGGCAAAAGAAAACACAGCAGAATAAAACATGTTATAAAGTTATACAGGCTGCTTTTGAGCATTTACAATTTATATGTGTGAAAAAAGGGTGGTGGAAGTGAGTTGGTTTATCGCAAGGTGTCTTTCTCTGCTCTGACCAGTGAGGAAAACCACCAACACTTCAGGATCTGTTCGGAGGGGAGGCTGTGGAGCGGAGCGCCCCGGCTGTGGCTGGGAGGAACATGTGCATTTAATCTGCCTGCTTCCAAATGCCCTGTGGCAACCACAGCAAAGAGCAGAAAAACGTAAATGGATGAAATTATATCCATATGATTCAACGAGACAGCTAAGGAGAGGCAGGTTTCTCATGCGCTTCGTCAGGATACAAAATTAAACACAGCTTGGCTAAAACATTCGCATTACATAGTTTACACATATCATTTCCACAGCCAAGCGGGACCCTTTTAGCAGCCAGCTTCATCTGTTGCGAATAGGCCCCTAATTTGAATCAAAGATAACGTTGGACTTTTTTCCATTTCTCAGAGCTGGATGGAGATGAATTCACACACACTTGCTTTGTTTTTCTTTCAAGTGTCTTTCCCCCCCTTCTCCTGCGTCCAAGTTTTGAGAAGCCTTGATTTATGAATGGTGAGATATGAGTGCACACAGCAAATGACTAAAAGCCAGGGACTGTTGTCCAGATGGGAATGAACAAGCCAACAGAGCGATAGCTCAGCCGATAAATTGGTGGGAGGAAGTAGTCATGTAAATGACCAAAGAAATTGTTCTGAACAGCTATTTTGCACTCATGCCCACATAGTTTGGGGGCCAGATTAAAAACTATGCGGATGGCACAACAGGAAGCATTCCTATGATGACTAAATGAGGCTGCTCACATAATGAGCCGGCCCAGCTGGCTTGTTCCTCTAACAGGCTGTTTGATGGAGATTGAGGAGGAAGTGCAGTGATGGATCTGATCCCCTATTGCTGCTGTGGAGGCCTGGCACAGCGCTAGCCTGGCTGCACAACAACATGGTGAGGCTTCATGGAAGCACTTAACCTGCTGTGATTCAGGGGCCTGCATTCAAATGTCTACCAGCTCTGCAGCCCTGCATCACATTACAGAGCTAAGATGTGATTTCCTTCTGAACCAGCCAGCCCAGGGTTTACTGGTTCACCAGGTTGAGAGAAAAAGGAAAATAGGGTCACGAGCAGGAGAGGAATGAAAGGGAAAAGGATATCTCTTGTGTGTTGTAATACAACGGTAGCAGTGAACTGAACCTGCTTCAGTCCTGTTTCCACAGCATATTGAATTTTCCTTCTGCTCAAAGGCACAGAGTGTCTATAAGTAATTTTATACAGACATAAACACACTACTATATGAAAATGGGCCAAGTGGTTAGTTCTCTTTGAAATATCCTCCACTTCCAACAAACACTGGTCCAGGTTTCAGACCAATCGCATCCATATCAATGCTTTTCAATGAGGCTACTGGAATAGCCTTCATAAGTGACAGTGTGCTTATGCTCACTAGCTCACCTAGTGTACCAAGTACCCATTTCCAATGGCTAGTTAGAGTGCATTACAAAGCCCCCCGCGCCATGACCATTAGTAACCATCAAGGCATTAATTATAAACCTATTCACGTAATCTGAACCCGCCATGAAAAAGGCAGACTGGGGGGAACGCAATGAAAATCCTAAACACGATCTGTGCTCCGAGCCGGCGCCTGGACTGATGTTACTGGCAGTCAGTGCAGGTTCCTGTTTGACGGGCCCTTGAGCTGTGGCCTCCACTGACACCAAGGGTTCAATCTGTCCAGCACCTTTCACTCACACCTGCCTCCATTCTCTCTCTCTCTCACTCTCTCTCTCTTACTCCTGTCTGGCAAAAGCTCCTCTTTCTCCAACCCTACAATGGGGTGTTATATGCCTCAATGGGCTCCACGGCTCCATTATGTATTGGTGGTATTGAGGGATGATGGACAGCAATCCAGCTACAACCAGTAATCACAATAACAATATGTTTAATTCATCAATTGATCCACTTTATTGCTCCTTTGTCAGACGATCATCTAATATAATCCAATGTGATGATGGCCTCCTTCTGTGACTCTATCTCTTCTCTTCTCTTCTTTCTCCATCGCTTCTTTTTCTTCCAATACCTTCCGACACCTATTCAGCCTACATTTCAGATATCTGTCGTTCCTGTCAGATCTCCTGTCTCTTCATTCAAACCTGCACCTACTCACCTCTTAATCATCTGTCCCTTTCTAACATTTTACCTTTACATTTTAGGCATTTGTTTGATGTTCTTATCTACAGTGCTTCTTTTATTACAGTGGGTGCAACAACAGAATAAGCTTAAAGCTGCACTAAGCAATTTCACACATTGGCAACTCCAAATGGCGGCGAAAAGTGAAGTGACATCAGTAAACTGCACATAGCATGCTCGTGTTTACCAACCTGGCCAATGGACAAATCCACCCTCGGACAAATTGGTATATCTGCCTCTTCTAGGATGGATTTCTCCCTGTATGATTGTTGAACGTCGGTGCAAGATGGTGAGTCTAGTAGTAGAAAGTAGTGTAAAAGATTTTTCTCCTAACAAGCTGAAATATCTTCATGTGGCATCACGTTGTCTACGTTTGGTCAGTTATCTGTGGGAATAAGAAAAATGGGGCCCAGAAATGCAAGGTACATCACCAATAGCTGTTTTTAACAGTGTTTAACTGTTGATTCGTCCCTTCCTGTGGGCTGTCAAGATTTCATTTACTAGACACCAGGGTCTTCAGGGTCTCAATTAGTGGGGATGGGACAGCCTTCTCTGTTAAAACTCTTGCCTAGAGTCGCTTTAATTTCTTGAATTGGCAACCCAAAATTAATAAGTGCAAGGGTCAAAGTCACAGTGCCCAGACAACAGATGTTAAAAGTATTCCTGTGTCTGTAGAATGATCCTGAATCATAGAGAGGTGTTAAGTAAAGAACTAAGAGCCCTTCCCCCTTTTTGGCATGCCCTTCGTTGTCCACTCAAGGTAAGAGTTGACACAGCTGTCTAAAGACTCACGCCTACTGTACCATATACGTTGGGCGACTCTATAACGCTGACGTGACAACAAATAAACATTTCAGAAGCCCTGTGGGTCGCCAAGCCAAATACCTTGACGCCAGAGGCGCCATAATATTCAGACAGAAAACATGCCGCTAAAATTAAACAATAGGTCAAGATGGCGTTGTGATCAACACCAGCCCAAGGACTCGGGCAAGATGAAGGGGGAGAGAGGGCATTTACGCAACCCTCTGGAGGGAGACCAGACCACAAAGCCTGCTGGGTAAATAGCAGCTGCCCAAGAAATGTGGTGTAACCGAGATGCCATGGTGCCCCTAGATTTGTTCGCTCTTCAGCGTGCCACGATTTTGCTCTTTTTTGCTCTCTGTGGGTTTCAGGGTTTAGTTTCCAGCTATGTGGATCTGGCTGGTTGAAATATATCAGACTGCACTAGACATACACTGTGTCGGACCTAATCAATACTCAATCATGTCATGTAGTATCCCCATACTTAGATCACCATTTATTCACATTTCAATAAATCAGTTCACCACATTTCAGTGAGTGGTTCTCTATTCACATTCAGTAAGTCAGTCACTACTCATCACCAATATGTGCTTGAGCCCATTGTCCTATAGGAAAACACATTCATTTGAGTGCAAAACCCCATTCCTGTGCAGTTACGATGGACAAAAGCAACCTGCCAACGGAAAAAATGTTGAGGTTCCAGTGTCCATTGGTATTCCTCAGTAAACGTTCATATTTATGGACGCGTGACGCGTGTTTATGCTAACCATAATATGAGTCGGAGCCTGGCGCTTGCTGGCCTCACACAATTGGCCAGTGAGAGCAGAGGCTTCATTATGATACTAAATTTTCTCAGATACAACATCTATTTCCCAGCTGTACTTTAAATTGTGCATGACCTAATCTTAATTTCTTGGCTTTATTCCTTTAAAAAATGAAATTGGCATATCAGTGATACTGATTTTTTTGTTTGGTTTTGCCTCTGAAGATGATGCAGCGCAATCTAAATGACAGCTGCTACGTGACGCAGTCTGGAAATAATTGGCACTGCAGGAAGCAAAGCTGTGTAAAACAAACAAACAAAAAACAAAATAATCTGCTCCAATTTAAAATCTACTTACTTATGCTGTAATTCTGCGTATAAAACGAGACCATCCTTGTTCTAGCCCCACCTAAACCTCTTTACACCAATGTTAAACTAATTCCGAAACTGAACAAATCGAATGTGAAACAGATGTTTGAAAGTGAACTGTGAACAGAAAGTGAGAGGGATGTTTCTGGAGACAGTTAGAGATCATTGGGGTGTAAAACTCTCTGGGGGAGAGGTAAATCCCTTAAATCTCAAATATCAAGTCCTTTATAATGCCTAGTTCTGCTGGGTCACAAGATGGATCATAAAATAGGGTAGCAAGAAATTGGATCATTCTGGGTACCAGTGTCCTTATTTGTCCCATAGAGAAGATGTGTTCCTCACCTTCAGAAGATGTTACAATGATGTGGGCTCTCTCTCTCTTTCTCAAAGTATCAATCATCTGGATGTGGTTTTGGTAAAGTGTTACTGTTTTGATATATCCACCACTTATCACCACAACCCATGCCTCAATATTCTCTCTGGATCTTTCTGTTTGGATCTCTCTCCCGTCTCTCTTCCTCTCCCTCTCTCTCTCTCTCTCTTGTCGGCATTTGAAAGCAGCAGGCGGGCAAGCAGATTGAAGGCTAGCCTTGACAATATAAACAGATAAAGCCTTAACGGAGCAGCCTGGAAAGCTTGTTTGACCTGTAACAAACACTTTGGTGCGGGAGAAGTGAAAGCTCCTAATTGCCGCGCTGAATGCCAGCTGTTAGCGTTCAAGAAAGCAATGTTTTGCTAACGCTTTGAAAATGCTCTCAAGTGCGCATTCAGTGCATACCGCATCGCTGTCATGCATCATGCTTCACAATGAATTCTGGGCAAAAGGTCTTTTTTGGGATGACATCAGTTGAATTGGATTGCCTTTCTGGCTGTGTTTCTTCTAGCCTTCACTTCTTTCTAAAACATTCAAATTAAACTCGGCACACTAACCACAGAACAGAGCAGAGCATGATTTAAACATGACACCCTAAACATAAACATATCTTTTGCTACATAATTTATCCATACTTCTCTTAGTGTTTATGTTATACAGTAGCAACTCACTTGCCCACATACATTAGCTCCAGGTCTAGCTTAGTCTGGTCTGGTTTGGTGTGGGCCTGCCTGGATGGAGGGATACTGTAGTCCTGGGGTTGTGGTCTGGCCCTGAGGTAGACGTGGTCCCGGCCTGTATAAATGTCCCGCTTGTTTGCTTGTTTGTTGGGAGATGTGACGGCGGTTAGGGGCAGATGTTGCTCTGGGCTCGGTTCTGTGTGATGCCCCATCCCACGCTGACACCAAGCTACATCAGCAAAAACCCCACCTGGACGCAGTGAGAGATTTACCTCTGGTCAGCACACAACACTCCCAACAGACCCAGCTCTCACACTGCGGTTTGGTGTGTATGTTTGCAGAGTGGCTGCTGTGGCACAAATTGTGTCTGGGCACAAAACGAGGCCAGTGTTTTAATGCGAAGAGTGGGCCGGGATGGTCGCCTCGGAGGAGAAAGGATCTGTTATGTGTTTGCCTTGTAAAATGCCACAACGTGTTTTTGCTATGATTATCCGTCTGACTGCAGCAAAGAAATGGTTAACCACGCCTCCACAATGCACATGATCCATGACAGTATACAGCCAGGAAGGCCATTATTGAGCACTGACAGCTAGGGAAACTTGTAGAGCCCAAAAGGGATTATTCTAGTCAAAAAAAGGCCCATGACCTGTCAAGGAGATCCCAGGTCTCTTGTTGATCAGTTCTCCCTCTCTCTGCTGCACAAACCTGGGTTTGCATCCCTGCTAAAGCTCCTTGAACGTGACAGAGACCCAGAACCCCAGCTTCATCTCTCCTATGTATTGGTAAACTGAGCTGGCTCACTAGAGAGGTTAAACTGATTAAGGTTTTGGATGGGACACAATTATGACACAATCTCTGTGCAATGTATAGCCAGCCGCAGCCCCAGGTCCTCAGGTTTCCGATACCAGAGCCTGATTAAATGTTGAGGAAACTGCAAACTCAAAATATTGCATTCCAGACAAATGCAATTAGAGCATACCTTCATGCTTTGATACCTGGTTACGCAGTTGCAAGCTAGGTAGCTGGGTAGCTGTTTTGTGCACCTATTGTTTGTAGATTGACTTCATTGTGGCAGCGTACAATAAAGTGCGATGGTTGGCTATACAAAAAGACCAAAGAGGACATTGGGGCATAGCTTGTGGCTGTGTTGATAAGTGGTGAGTTTATCAAAACAGTCTCAAAACCAGATCTAAATGACAGATAGTGGGATACAGAAAGAAAGAGAGAGAGAGAGGGAAGGGAAAGAGAGAGAGACTATGGACGGATTGCATTATTGTAAAAGATTGACTGGAAAATCTTTACGGCCTGACAAGAAGTTGGCCTGACCCACTCGACAAGGAAAACAAGCAAGATCCATCTATCCAGGGCTTTAATTCCTAAGCCAAAACATCAGTCTCAGAGCCTCTCTGCCAACAGTTCCATCATACGAAGATCACATATGGACAGTGTTGCCTTACTACTAGCATGACGGCTGGACTGCCAAGTGGCACAGCGGATCAGACAGGAAGACAAACGATAACTGCAGGATGGGATTATGGCTTTGTGAAAGAAATTAGACAATCTAGCTATCTGATGAACCCGTTTGACTGGGGAGTGACCGACAACGTTACTTATAAAAAGTATTTAACTGGTAGCGGTGGCACTGGATGTGAGAAGTTGACCCTGCCAGTTGCTGATTTGGGCCTTTGCATCTGAGCCAGTTTAACAGAGTTTAGGTACTCCATTTCCTAATAATGCAATACTACTCCTGGCATGCTGAATCAATCCGCTGACCCTGATTACACAACTTGAAATGAGCCATACAGACTCGCCTCTCCCCCCGCTGAGCGTCTGTGCTTTAGCTCTCATTTAGCCCAGGATCTTTTTGGCTGTATAGACCAAGCAGTAAATGCATTATAAACATAAACACCTGTAAATATCAAACACATGTACCAGAGATGTCCATACGTGCAAGATAATGCTTTAATTTTTTGTAGATGTCGACTAAACTTTCACTTTTAAACAGTATGTAGCCTAATTTTAGCCTAGATAGCGATAAACCATTTGGATGTCTTTTTAGCTGCTTCAATTGCTAAAGTGGGCAGGAACAGTGGAAGGAGTAAGTGTATGTATGAGTGTGTGTGTATGTGTATGTGGGTGGGTATGTGTAGTCTGAGGAACCAGTTGTCCTTGATGGTCCTCCCTGTGTTGGAAATTAGGCCTCTGTGTGTGTGCATGTGGGTGTTTGCATGCCTGCATATGTGTGTGTGTGTGTTTGAGCCTTAGCCTCTCAGTGTGCTGGCTAAGACCAGCCTTCTGGATGGGAACCCAGCACCACACATCTTCAGTGCAGGTAGCGAGCTGCTAGCGGCCCCGCCAGAGCCGCAGAGCCCGAGGTGGACTCTAAGTCCTCCAGACAGGCCCGAGTGTCAGCAGCTCATACGGGTACAAACACATTAATATCAACGTCACTCGCCGCCCGCACCCAGCACCCAGACTGCTCCGGTTTCAGGCGGCATTCAGAGGAAAAGTCGGGTCATGTGCTGAACCTCAGTTTTAATTAGCTAATGGCACTCCCTGTTTCATCTCCTGCGTCTGAGCTGATTGCCCACAAAAGACTCCATTTACCACTGAAAACACACGCCATCTTGGCACCGGCCCGTGCTCTACGTCTCAACGTCTGCTGCCGAGGGATTTCACCACTCTCTTCCAAAAATCAGTCTAATAAATCTAAATATATATGTTTGCTGGTTTCACACCAGTGAAAAAAAAGGAAATTCCATGATCTACGCTTTTTTCCAGCAGGTC
The DNA here is from genome assembly GCA_900323365.1 of Monocentris japonica. Classification (NCBI taxonomy): domain Eukaryota; kingdom Metazoa; phylum Chordata; class Actinopteri; order Trachichthyiformes; family Monocentridae; genus Monocentris; species Monocentris japonica. The sequence continues at coordinate 4,080 of OOFE01012243.1, read as the reverse complement.
TCAGCATCCAACTTTCCTTCAACAAGTGGTTTGAGTGAGTGTGTGCATGTGTGTGTGCATGTGCATGTGTCTCTGTGTATGTGTATGTGTGTGCACGTGCGCTTATGTGTTTGGACAGGACTCTATTAAACAGGTAATGCTGGGTGTGTTTTATCATTGTAAATTGGGTGGATGGCTCTCTGTCTTGTCTTTGGCTCTCACATATGAGTAACACCAAAAATTGACATCTGCCGTTTTGTGGGGGAGCTCATCTTTTGTTTTTAAATAATTTATCAAATATATCACTTTATTAATATGACTCCACAGAGAAAAATTGGGAACTTTATTTAGACAATGAAAAAATACCATAATATACTACATGTACAGTGCAAGTGTGTTTATTTCTCTAATCGACCACATAATAATATATAGTGTTTTATAAGAAAATAAACTTAATAAACCTTAATAAATTTTCCCTTTTAGCAGCCTTCATGCTGTATCCAGGCCACAACTGGCTTATTACACTACATTTGCCATTTACTCTTAGTTCATTCAAACTGTGCTTTTGTAATAATTACTAAAATGACTGCATCTTTCTGAAATAATTTCCTTTCGACATTCTGCATGTCATCGGGTTTCATGCCTCAAGCGTCATCCCACCATAACGTATTACCAAAACACCATTGCTGCTTATTGCTTATTTTCTGGTTAGATTTCCCCAGCAACTCTCTACCACACCGATGCCAATAATCCCTCATCTAAAACAGGACCAAATAAACAAAGGTGCACAGGGCTCTGCTGCTGCCTGAGGTAACTCTGCCATATAAATGCTCTGTTCTCTCCACCGAGGGCTTCCATAGTTTAGATGGATATTTAACTGACCTTCATAGTTCACAGTCCAACGTTCAGACACTTCAAATCCACAGGGCCTGCCTCTGAGAAACCAGAAAGATATCAAAGCCTGGGACTATGTCGGGGCTATTTTCGCTGGATATATTTTTAATATTTATGCAGACAAGAGAAAAAAAATGTAATAAACTAAAACAGCAGCCGAATTAGGCATGAAACACAACAGGATATTGCAGGGAGATTATGTTGTTTCCTTTTCGCCCGTGTGTCCCTGCTTGCTTGCCTGCCCTACACAACAGCCCGGGGCCTGCTTTAATTGGAGAGGGGGAACCAAAAGTATGTTCTAAAAGTTTACAGAGCTTTTTAAGTGCATCAGACTCAGGTTTACAGATGGAGGGAGCTGGCGTTTTTTTTATGTGGAATTTCTTAAAATATTATCCAGGTACGGATGGTGACAAGCGCAGGGGTCGTGGTACGACTCGTGTGTTGTGATAATGACTTTTTCCTGCCAAGACGCAGCATGAACCAAATGCTGTGCAGCTGTAAGGAGAAAGTCAGCAAGGAGAGGAGTGTTATGGTTGGACGCGAGGAGAGCCTTGCCTCATGAGCGCACACTGGAATCTGCCGCTGGAAAGATAATAAAGGGATTATCCCAGGTTTTCTTGAGCATTTGGTCCTAAATCAAACTGTCTCATCCGTTTCCTCTATGTGAATTGCTTGAATTCTTGAATGTCTTTGTCTCTTGCATGAGCACAACAAACACAACAGGCATCACGGTTAGTGGGCAGAAAGCAGAGCAGGTAAAGACGAACTGAACCAGGCTGGACAAGACTGCAACACATGAGCCGCACACACATGCATGCACATGCAGACACACACACACACACACACACACACACACACGCTAGGCATGCCTATAAGTACATAGCACTTACTATAAACCCACATAGACTATATACAAACACAAACACAGTTACAAATACACATGCAGAATGTGTTTATTTTCTCTGCACCTCCAAGTTTATCTGTTCAATTCCCAAACCAACATACATTCAATCCCTGCTGATTAGATGTGTTGATTCAAGCTTGAAAACATTTCACATTTCTGTTTATGCTCTGCCGGAGAAGTGAGAGCGTTACAATCCCACGTACTGTACATGGAATCAATACTTCCTATTGTGGGAGTCCATGGAAACAATATCCCCATTTTCACATTACTGCATAGTGTGTGTGTGTGTGTGTGTGTGTGTTTGAGGTCAGGGTGATTGGGAGGTTAGGGTGTGTAGCAGAGTTTCACAGTGCCTCATGTCCTCAGACAGAGTCCAGTGGCTCGTCCACACTGAGCCGAATTGTTCTGGTGTTCACATCTGGTAAACATCTCCGAGCACAAACACATAAACACTCATACACACACACACCTTCACCGTGATACATTTATACACACACCTATACTGTATATACACACAGACTTACACACACAAACATTCACTCAGCGTCTATTTGCTGTCCTGTCCCGCGTGTCACCCGTGTGTAACTTCAATGCTTTGCTCGAGACACACCCGGAAAAGACACGCTCCAGAAAACAAAAAAAAGGACGAATGAAAGCTTTTAATACATATGCAGCACACTCTGCAAAAGCAGAATTAACAGTTGGGTCACGTACAGCACGGCAAATTATTTCCAAATTTCTAGTTTTATGCTGAGCCAAAAAAGCAGAAACACTAACACTCTAGAGTGAAGCAAAGCAGGAGGAACAGCAACAACAGCGTGTGTGTCTTTTCGGCTTCAATCAACGCTCACCTCACGTACTACTACACGGATCATAATCAACACAAAAGCCATAATCAACACCACAGAAAATTACAACAAAATACAACTTTCTATTCCGTTTAAAATCCGCTCACCTAGGCTTATTTTACAAGCCACTATTATAGAGAATTACTTAGAAAATAAACAAGTCCTGGATTTCTTCAGAAGAAAAAAAAACTTGAAATAAAACAGGTGCTGCAGAAATATTGCAGACTCAGTTTTTCAATAATTAGGATTTGGACGGTTTCCTGAACTTGAAGAAGACCGCTTCTGACAGGGCTTTGGGTGAAACCGTGAATTGAGCAAGACTAGAAAATGTTGCCGTCCATCCCGCTGTGGCTCCCTTCTCCAGACTACTACATTTCTCCCCATGTTTGGCTTGGATATAAAGCCAATTCACTTAATACTTGTGGGACAGCTAAACATTTAAAGCTCCCATTTAAAGGGATCAAGTGTAGGCATTGTTTAGTTATGTTAACCAGATGTGTTGGCTTTTCATGATCTGAATCCCTTCTCAAAAAACAGAGTGCTCGTGAAAATAAACATGGCTTCGCCCTACACAAATTGTGGACTAATTGTGCATTTGGACTAAATCATTCTTAAGGTTGGAGGGCTTTTTCCATTTGGTAAGGGATGCAGGGGAATGACAGCTTGACATTGATTAGTGTGTTGACTTGTGGAATTGGAGCTTTACCTGTAAAGAATACAACTGCAGATCTATTTTGATAGTGACAAGGCAGCGCTACAGCTGTAACAGCCCAAATCTTCAGGGGAAAAAACTCCTGTTTTAAATGTTCAGCTAAAAATACAGGAATTACACATCAAACATACATTAAATCCAAATAATACATTAAAGATACAAAAGCTTTCTTTTAATAGAAGTTTCCATACATGGGAAGAGTTAGACCCATATCAAGCCAATAAATATAATCTAATTTATTTAAAAATACTATTTTCTGTCAATTCTCAGGCAGAAATTTAGAATCTACTGTGATTAGAAAAAGACGATTCTGAAATGTTTTGTCCTCGTGTCTGGACAGAGTTCATATGAGACTGGGATGAGTATTATGAGTGGATTAGGAACAGCACTGGGTGAGTGGGCTGTGAACAATACTGACCATTAGAATCTGTGTTGTTTGGTTCTGGCCTGGGTTGTATGGATAGTATTAGAGCGTAATGATCACTCACCATACACTTGTTAGGTTTCTCTCCAGAGTGGACCCTCATGTGAATGAGCAGCTTGTAGCGGGCGTTGAAGGGCTTGTAGCGGCGGATGCAGCCAGCCCAGAAACAGGTGAAGTCCTCACCTTTGCGCTGGTCAATGTGGACCTTCTCGATGTGCCTCACAAGCTCCTCCTGCTGCTCGTATGCAGCACTGCAGTCGATCCAGCGACACACCTGCTTATCGGCCAGTGCTCCCCCTGCGACCTCTTCTCGCTCTGG
>OOFE01012241.1:0-39747 GCA_900323365.1 Monocentris japonica | reverse complement strand
TTTTTTTTTGGTTTTCTTGTAGATTCATACAATGCTTTGATCTGATGAATGTTATTAGACAAATAGGTGATGATAATGATGATGTATTGTGTTACAGAACCCGTGTCCAGTGAAGAGTGCAGTATGCAGGGAACTGCTGACCAACTGTAGGCGGAGAGGGGTAGACCTGCTCTACTCGAACATGGAGACCCTCCTACCTCTGCCTCTCACACAGTTGACTATCCCTACCCACAAACCACAGCAGTCTGTCTCTGTAACACAAGACCAGCTTTGCATTGATCCAAAAGAGCTGCCCTCCAACTGCACACAGCCTGACACCCTGCTATCCCATGCAAGGCTATTGCAGACGGCAGAGTTGGGCTCGGATGATGGGAGTCCAGTGAAAGTGTCCAACAGGATGAAGAAGAACAAGAAACGGCACTGTATACCTGACCAGGACCCATTGCACTCTGACTCAGACTCAGAAGACGGCTTTCTCTCTCTCTGTAAGCCACCGAGTGCTCCTCACGCAACAGTAGAAGTCAAAGAGTGCCCAGTTGAAGATGTGGAGATGGCACCTCCCCTGGCTCCTAGGAGGGTGAAGAGGGAACCACTGACACCTGAGCAGCGGGCAAAGAGTGTCCCAGTCTCTCACTGTCTAGAATCTATAGCTGACTTCCTAGACCATATGTCCTACCTGGACTCATCCCTGCTTCTCCGTCCATCACCTCAAGGGGCCGACGCATACAGAGGAACGTTCCCCTTCTCAGTTTGCACAGCGGTGAAAGACGGGATGACTGATGAGCCCAGGGAGGAGTTTGACAGAGGGAGCTGGACGGAGGGAGAGTGGGTATTTGAGATCCAGGCTGCTGTGGAGGCTCTGAGCTTCCAGAGGTGCAGGGTTGCGGTGGCAGAGTCCTGGGACAAAGCACAGGCACTAGAAGTGGAGCTGGGAAAGGAGGCTGCAGCAGAGCTCACCCTCCCTGTGCCCCCACACCGAGAAGGCTTCAGCCTTACTCAGGACAGCCCATGTCAACCGAAGTGAGTCTTTATTTCTTCTCACAATGTTAGTGCTCATTTAGTACTTTGCTGAACACTGAAACCTAGATTTACCCAATGAGCTTGATATTAACAAGGGAATGAAGATCTTGTCATTTAGGCTATTTTTCTTCCAAAAGAATCCTAACGCTGACCAGGCTAACCAGGGGTATTCGCTTTCACTGTGTTTCAGACTGGTCCAGCAGAGGAGGGAGGTGATGGAGAGCCTGGTGTCCAGAGGAGTGTTTGGTACTCTGGGCAACAGACCAGCAGCAGCACTGGACTACTTACCAGCCCTACGCACCATCTGCAAATCAGAACAACTCAAGGAACAGGGCAAGGTTAAACGAAGGTGAGCATGCTGAAAACAAATGTTATTCTTCGGTTTGTCAACATGGACAGGAGAGGGTTTGGTGCGCTCTGTGGTCAGGATGTGGTTTCGTGCCTCTCAGCAGCTACTAGCTGACTCATAATATGACAGCTTTAATTTGCTTTGGCCCTATGTGGTTTTTGAGACCACATATACATATAAAAGCTATATGCTGCACTTAAATGTGTTAAAGTGCAACAGTGACTTTACCTGCAAGACTTGATGCATGCATGCAACCTTATACAAATGGAGTTGACTGTCTAAATGGGTCCTCCAGATGTTAGCCTGTCCACTAAAAATTCAAAAGTGATTGTCTTTTCCTCCAGGTTCCTGCACTACCTAGATGCCATCCACCTGGGTCTCTCCAAGAGCACTCTGCAGCACCTAGCTGAGGACTTTCCCTAAACCAGAGAGACTACTATAGTTGTCTTCGTGATCATTCAGAGACCTTAACAAAGATTTAGCCTTTGAGTGTCCTACTCAGGTCAACCTGTCTTGGTTATCAAACTTCATCGAACTGGAACAAGGAGTGTTCACAGCAGCAAGGATGGAAAGTCTGACAACAATGTGAATCACTGGTGCCATACTTGGCGCCTTGTGATCTTGACCTAGGCATGAGATGAACTAGATCAGTAGCTGGGCAGAAGTGCATGCACCCAAGAGGCCATTGCAAAGCAGAATCCAGTGAATTTTCCACCTGCTTCATCTAAACTGGAAATAACTGCATCGCTGAGTATAGAAAGGGTATTCTGACCTAATAGGCACAAAACTGAATGACATCACATCACACAAGGTTTTGGTTTATAAATAATGCAGAACTGTACATACAGCACATCCCTCTGGTGCTTTCAAAGACTGCACTACTTACTGAACATGCATTTGTAATATAAAACTATTGGAGTGGTTTTTTTGTTTTTGTAAATTAGTATTTTATTCTTGCTTGTTTTTATCAAGTAATAGAAATTGCTTTTGCAGAGCAAATATTAATCATTAACACTTTTGTAACATGTAAAATAGATTTTTTTTTTTTTTGTATCTGTGAAGGCTGTTTGAATATTGCAAAACTCAATCTTAAGTCCTGTTGGTGCAACTCAGATCTCTGTTGATACTGTTAAAATAAAGTCCACAAAAAGCAGGCAGCTTTTGACACAGAGCTCTCAAGCTTGTCAGCCCTAGATGTTGTTTTCACATTTATCACAATTTTTTATATATTTTTCCCCCGCACTAAATATTTACACACCAATCACAATGGATTTTTTTTTGTTGTTGTGACCAAATAAAGGTTTATCACTACTGAAAAGAATGTACATTTCTCACTAATCGTTTTGTTGCAGTGCTCTTGATAAGTTTCTCCAGGAAATATAATTACTGGTTTGAACTGCCAGTCAGTGGTTTTCATTACATTAGGTTAGATGGAAAATGAATGATGCCTTTGGGGAAATCAGGATATTGCAGCACCAGAGAACAGAATATAGATAAATAAGACAAATGGCGCTTACAGAAGATAATATAAGTAATTCTAACAATGAACATATTGAGAACATATTGAGTAACGAACCCAACACTGATCGTGACTAAACGTGTAAGGCAGTTGGACGGGCTCCAGCAGAGGGAGGGCGCTGCGGGGGTTTTCTGTGTGGCGACATTCAAGCGCCGTCTGTCGCAAATCCAAGTTCCAGTTTTCACATTTACAACATGCCAGTCAGACGTGTCTCGCCTCGTGTAAAGACTATGTGACCACCATGCTCTGTTTCGAGACTATTCAACATTATAGAAGAGACCTTTACTCGGCAACACAATGGCAAACCGGGAGCGAAACAAAAAGATTTTACTGGAATTGGTGAAACAGCCGGGGAATAATCGATGCGCAGACTGCGGCGCTGCTGGTAGGTGATAACTTGTCAATATGTGTCAATGCCAAGTTCAGTGGACTTTGTGTGTATGTCTTTATAGGGCGCTAAATCACTACTAGGACACTATATTCCTATATTCATGTTTCCATTTGCCGTGCTATCATACTCATACTCTTCTTGCTACACATATGAGTCGAGCAGCCAAGCCCAAATTAACAATTTGTTTGTAAACACCCTACAAAAGGTAATAAGAAGTAGTAAAATAAAGTTTTGCAATGAAACAGTTTGGGAATTTTGTTATTTTAACAATTGCGGGATCAGATTGCTGGGCTGCAGTTTATTGACAGTTATTTACCCTTATTATGTTCACTACTACTGCTTACTACTATTTCACCCTCATGATTAAAATAGAAAAATGTGAGAATCCTTGCTTCCTTCATGTTCCCTTTCCTGGGTCATGTCCTCCCTTCTGTGTCCTGTCCTGCCCTCCCTGTCTCACTGTTGAGTGATACTGTCCTGCCCTGGAATCTCAGGATTTAGTAAACTCTCAGAAACCAGCAATCGTCACAGATCCATTTATTGATTCCACTGTGGGACAAGAGTTGTTTTGACCAAGCAGCCCACACTACCCCTCACCCCCCGTATTGTCAGTGAAAAAGCATTGTATTTGGATCGTCCCTCTCTTCTGCGTACCCTAGATCCAGATTGGGCATCCTACAAGCTGGGTGTTTTCGTGTGTCTGAACTGCTCTGGTATTCACCGCAACCTGTCCAGCCGCGTCAAATCCATAAAGTTGGACTTTTGGGAGGATGAACTGGTGGAGGTAGGGACTATTTTGTTTGACCATGTCCTCAGCCCTATTCCAGGATCTGTTATTGCTTTTAATCATCCTGGTTTTTGTTTCTATGAGATTTCAGCCATTCAATAACCCAAGGTGAATCCTAGAATTGACTGTGTAATCTTTGTTTGTGATGTGTGTCTTTCTTGGAACTGGGACAACGGAAGTTCATGAAATCCAATGGCAATGCCAATGTCCGAGCTAACTATGAGAAAGCTGTTCCAGCTTACTACTATCGACCCCAGCAAGATGACTGTGCGTAAGTATTTTTCTGATGACCTCCAAAAAGACCTAGCTCTCCAGGTTGCTCTCTTTGTAACCTCCATATGTCTTTGAAATTGAACACTTGGTTATGTCCTCTCATGTCTTTTCATGTCATTTCCTCCTGTGTCCTTCATGTCTTTTCGTGAGTACCAGTGTTTCTGAGAAATCTCAGATTGCTGACAGGGCCATGAAGCAAGGAGAGAGAACAGCATAGAGAGAAGTGGAACTACTGACCATAGAAGTAAAAAAAAAAACATTGAATTATCTGCTAGATTACAAATATATGTGTAATGGTCTTCTAGTAATAGCTTATATTGACTGGTTGCCATAGAAGAAATTGCTTGGCAGTAAATGTTTGGATTTAGTCCAGTTGTGTTTGGGTTTTATGCAGCATGTATGCATTGCCTTGCTTGAAGCCAAGGCCGAAAACTGTGATTGTGCTCTCTTTGTCTTTACCCTTGTCTTAACCCCTAGTGTCTTGAGAGAGCAGTGGATACGAGCTAAATATGAGAGGAAGGAATTCATAGGAGAAACCAAGTATCCTCCACTCTGTTATACCACAGGTGAACTGACTTTGTCCCTGTTTTTATTCAAGGTTTTAACATGTGTATACTCAATCTATATATTTCATATTTTAACAACTTAACAGCTTGTGCTTCAGTCTCCAACTGGGGTTTGTATTGGTGTAACCCTAACATGAACAATGTAGTTCCTCATACACATGCTGAAAAACTGGTTTCTACACACTCACAAAGTGCATTTCATTACCCAGGAAGTGAAGACTGGAGGAAATGTTTACTCCCCTCAGCACATCTGGCCAATAAACCAAAACATATTTCACTTGAGGAAGGCCTGCATGTATTGAAGCATGTATGTGACTCAGTAGATCTCTTGTGTTGACTCTAGGTTACTATGAAGGGATGCTGTGGAAGAAAGGGAAGGAGAATGCACAGTTTCTGAAGAGGAAGTTTGTTCTTTCAGAGAGGGAATTCACCTTGGTGTACTACAACAAGGATGACGTAAGTCGCCTGCAGCTCTTTCACAACTGAATTGGACACACATCCTTTATGCACATTTTGAGATACTTTTTCCACGCCACCATTGGTATCAAATGACAAATTCAGGTCAGTCAGTCCAGGGTGAGGCACGTCACTCCTACCTGTGCAAGTTACAGCACTTTACAGCATTTCTGAAAATATCTTTTTACAAATCATGTCTGCTCTTCATTGAGCAGTATCTCAATGAATTTTATTTTATTAAGTAAAAGAAAGTTAAAGTTTTATTCTTGTGAAAATTGAACTTCGGCTGTGAATCTTTACCTAAGCTGCAAATTTTCACACACCTCCCACAATTCTTTGGTGGTATTCTGAAAAAGCTTAAGGCCCAGACACACCTAGTCATTCCCACGGATGCACTGTGGGACAGCACAGAATCTGTACACAGAATGATGGCACAATTTAGATCAAAATATAAATCAAAATGTAATAACAATTGCTTTAACAAGATTGTTTGTTACATTTGGAGGCAATCATGAGGTTAGGAGAGCAAATGGCAAAAGAAAAAAATCCAGACAAACAACCAGACAAAGCAGCGAAAAACAAAATTCCTGTGCAAAAACAACAACTTAGTAATTACTATCCAGTTGTTGTAGCCTGTATGTCTGTAAAATATTTTTACTGGGCTTGGTGTATAGTTCTGTGTATTGTTCATGATCCAGGAGTCCAAAGGCCCTAAGGGTGTGATCTCCATCAAGAACCTGAACGCCACCTTTCAACCCGAGAAGATTGGCCACCCCCATGGCCTACAACTCACCTACCAAGAGGAGAATCACACCAGGAACCTCTATGTTTATCAAGAGAGCCCTGAGGTGGGACTGCACAATGACAATGACTGGCAGACCCTTCAACTGATAGTCATAGCTTTCGGGTTGTGGTGGAGCTCATGGTTTCTTCTTCTACCCTAGGAAATAGTCATATGGTACAATGCCATTCGTGCTGCGCGCTATGCCTACCTGAAGACAGCCTACCCTACTGGAACCGATGAAGAAGTAAGTATTCAACGAATGTCTCACATTATATCATGTCTGTGTGTAGGTACCATGTAAAAGCTCTACTCCATATGGACGACTGCTGTTATCAACCCGTCTATTTTATTTGACTTAGTTTAATGGGGAAGTTATTTTATGTTACTACATAATGGTCTTCCAGTCGCTACTGGTTGATTTAAATGTTGAGTTTATACGTTGATATACAGATCTACTCCTGTAGATCTGTACTTAGTTATGGAAGACAATACTGAGTTGGAATACTTCAAGTCAGTCAGCCACTTGGGGTGCTTTCCTGTTGCCTCGGGGTGGCTGCAGGCCAGTCAGAGCTGGAGGTGGAGATGTGGTCGGGGTTGTGGATGGAGTGCAAGCTGGGGGCTGTGGAGCTTGGCTTGGCTCTGAAAAAAGCCTGCTATTTTTGACTGTTTTTTATCAGCCATTTCTGCCTAAAATGGAAGGTAAACGCACACTTTTCCCCTGTATCCATGTTATATAGGGTAAGGTTGTCTAACGTAAATGCAGACGAAACGTGATGCAGTGAAAGTAAATGCAGTGAAAGAAGTTACGATATTTGTTTTAAAAATTAACAAAAGATTCATATAAGATTATATGCTCACGTAGTCAGATGTACTGACGTTAAAGTTAAAATGACAGCGATGAAACTATGTGGGTTAAGTTACCTGGGCGTGCTGCTCCCAACAATAATCCTCCCCGCTACTTGCAATGACGCTTCCTGGCCTGGAGGTGTCGCTGATAACCGCTGTATTCACTCTGGACCTCAGTTGATTTCATTAACACTGCCAACAGAATCAACAGAAAAATGACGAGCGCTCTTTGATGTTGTTTTGGATCTTATGCATTCTTTCCTTTTTTCTTCTCTTTGTCAGCTGATACCAAAGATAACAAGAAACTACCTCAAAGAAGGATTCATGGAAAAGACAGGACCGTTGGTAGGTCGATATATGGAGAAACAGTCAATATTATATATGTGATTTGTACATGAGATTTCATACAGTATTATCAATACTCAACAGCTACTGTGACTTATGTCAAGTCAAGTCAAGTTGAGTTTATTGTCTTTTCAGCCATACATGTAGCACATACAGTTACATACATCTATGTGTTGATAAAGACATGCTTTGGGTGCTTTTAGAGTTGGATTTTTGAGTGTCTGTATTGTTGTTTGAGTGTCTAGCTCTAGTGAAGCAGTTGACTTGTTGATTTTTGGTCGCGCTTTGGTCGGTATGATGCAAAGAAAATAAGGGTCCAGGTGGAAAATGGCCAGAGTTATGCTTTAAACAAAGGTTAAATATATTAAATATGTTTTCAACAGCAAAGGGAGTCATTCAAAAAGAGATGGTTCATCTTGGACTCTCAGGACAGGAAGTTGCTCTACTTCAAAGGCCAGCTGGTGAGGACAAAAACCCTCTTATCACTCCATGTTGCCTACTGCTATACCTAACAATTCTGTTGGGTATTCTTAACTAACATTTTGTGTGTGTGGTATGTTTATGTGCTTTCATTATTGTGAATGTAGGATGCTGAAGAGTTAGGGGCCATTTTTATCGGCACAGAGGGCAACGGTTACTCGGTGAAGGAGTGTGTTCCTAAGAGTGCTCGGGGAAACAAGTGGAAGTGTGGTGTCTCAGTGGAGACCCCAGGCCGGCAGTTTGTCTTCATGTGCGAGCAGGAGAGGGAGCAGAGGGAGTGGCTGGAGGCCCTGAGACAGGTCCTCTCCAGGCCCATGACACCTCAGGACTATACCAGTAAGCAAGGCCACAAAACAGCGCACAGATATTATGCACTAGCCCGTCAACATCACTGCACAGTGAACGGTGCTAGTTGTCGCTGTCGGGTGAAAACCTTGACCACCATGCATAGTTGAGGGTTTTCTCAACCCATAGAAAACCATGGAGTCCTTCAGCTGAAGTGAAAACATGAAAATCACCTTTCACATGACAACAGCGTTATATTCCTGTATTCATGCGTGTTTATGCTAGCACAAACACATGCATACAAATACGCAGAGCCAAAGAGGATTGTGATATTCAAGAAAATACATTGGGCATAGATAATGACACTTGTGTCTCATTCCAGCTGAAGCCAACATTCGGTGGAAAAGATAAACTACAGAGGGGCGTGGCCACAGAGAATGATAGTGAGTGAGTGGACTGCAGCATTTGAAAACCCAAGTGACTGGACTCCTGCAGCACAGATGAACAGTGACCTGTCACCACTGCACCGTTTCTCCCAGTACTGACTAAGTCGCCGCACTACGTCGCAGCAAAGCAGCGTGAAAATAGACTGATTTTCCTCTGTGCAAAAGTATGTTTTAGAGACTTTCATCCACTCATATCAACTGACAATGGATCTGATGCTAAATCTCAGACTGGGTTTAGAGGTAAACCACAGGTACCCAACACCAAAGTTGCTGTGCTCAAGGCAAAATTACATCACATCATCAAAACACAACATTTTTGTTATTTGATGGCAATTTGACACTTCAGAAAGTACTGTATCATAATTATGTGATAGCCATACTAGGAACCATAAAGTACTTCCACGTCATTGGACTAGTCTGGTTATGGGGTAATAGGAGATAGCTTATCACTGCATAGCATCTATTTTTATTTTTTTTTTGCAGTTTCTTGGTTAAATTTCTTAATCATTAAACTGATGATGGGATAAGTTCAACTTAGCATATACATTTACACGTGGTGAACTTGTTCTATAATGACACTATGCAAAGAAAAATAAATTGACAATATTTTTGAACAATTCATATACAAGGGCATCTTCGGTCATAATCGCAGTGATCTTCCAACCAAATGTTCCCAAACACTTTAGTTCAAATAAAATAAACACGTGTAGTGCTGGAGAAAATGTTAGTCCTTGTTGATTTCTGTTGGAACTTCTATCTATTATACATATACTATATATGCACTGTCAAATGAAAACAATCTCTAGAACTATCACTGAAAATAATTTTATCGTGTATACAATTTATAAATAATTTATAACAATTTAACAGGGAGACTGGGAAGTAGGCTGTTTTAAAATTTAGGAACAGGAACAATTTCTTTAAAAATAAGCAGTGACAAATGTGCTCCTTAACCTGACAAGACTACATGCAGTTATATATATTTTTTATTTTTAGCCTAATGAAACAACACAACAGGCTGCACAGTTAAGATAAGACACAGGTAGAAACAAAGCCTTCAACAACTTACTATTTCAATTTCAGTAATAATATTACAGTTATCATTCAGAGAAATAAACCGTTACTACTCACCCCTTCATATCACATTTAAGTTTATTTACACAATCTCCCTCTTAGATTTGTTTTCATAACTAAAGGACACGTCGCATGCCACACACTTGGATTTAAGATGGATACGTCTGGAAGTAATCCCATTAATTTTGTCAAGAAGACAAGTTGCAGTTGTAATCATGGCTGGACTGGGATAAATAACAGCCCTGGACCTTTGAGCTAGACATCGAGACAATTTTTAATAGAATATTTGCATTCATTTGTAATGATACATATGGAATGATAAAATTGTGCCTCACATTCAGCATCTGGATAAACTATTCACTCACACACTCTCCTTCTATGACTGGCGACCTATGATTGTAATTGCTGGGTAACTTATTGGAGGAAAACTTACCATCATACTTTTACCATCATGTTATCTTATACAGTTTTTGTTTCTAGTGTTTATGAAATATTTCAGTGTCCCAATCGCTCATAATTTATACCACTGCAGTTCCTTACTTTGACGCGAGAGAGCAGTATAATGCGTTTTACGGTGTCAAGGTAAAGTAGAAGTTTGTCTTCTACGGCTCGCCGTAGTTACCGGGTAGTGGAGGTCAGGCGTGCTCTTGGAACATCTAGTGCGAAATGTCATGAAGTGCCGAAAATTGAGTGATTAACATTATATTTTATAAATATGTTTCACGAACGAATGTTAACATCGCATTACTGCTGAGCGGAGAAGTTTCAAGATTGGAGGAAAAGAGAAAAAACACAAAGGAACACAGAACTTGATCCGTCCGTTTTGTCCTACAAGGCGCCGACGGTTTGACAGCGCCAGGACCACAGTGCGCAGGCCTGACGTTAGAGAGACTACCGGAGGACGGCATCCGGATGATTGATGAAACAATAAAGACTCTCGTTTCTGGATAAAGAAGCAAGCTCAAACATGAGAAAAGACGTGAGGATATTGCTCGTAGGGGAACGTAAGTGGCAGGTTACTCAAACCTCCAGTCAGTTGAATGGGTTATTAGCTAGACTGCTAGCAAGGACGCTAGTAGCTATCGCTAGCATTGGGTTTTAGCAGATGCATTTAATGAATGTGTTATACAGCGAGCAATGACACTTGAGTGCAGTGAGGTGTTATGAAACGCAACGACTGTCATGGCTGATCACGCCGCAATGTATTGGAATAAACACCCGGGCTTTGCTCTCTGGCTGGTGTTGATATTCACATTCACAAATACTTAGAAGATGTCAGTGACTTCTCATGATAAGTGTTGGTTCCCGTGCACTGCCATGTTATGTTACTGTATCTACTACTTCACAGCAATGGTAAGACATAAACACGAGACAGGGCTACCACGTTGCATGCTTACTACTGCATTGTGACCTTATTGTCACGTGTAAATGGATCAGTCTCACTTGTTTTCAAATTAATTTCATTTCCCAACAGGAATATCAATTTTGGCATTGTTCCTTATTAACCCGTTTATTTCTCACTTTCCCACTGGAGCTATTGTCAAAAATGTTGTCCTATAGAATATGAATTCACCTGTGAATTCACACCAAGAAGGCAATAGATCTGTTTTTCTTTAAAGCATATGCTTGTCAAAATTATTTATATTTCAGTTGTGGAAGTTGTGTGAAGCTGTGTGTCCTAAACGCCCCACCACTACTGATAAATATAGGGGATGCACTGAAAAAGACAGAATAATCTTAGGCTTGTTCTAGGAATTCTGTATTTCCCTGTGCAAAAAGGGGAAACCCTGAAGAGGCACAGAGATAACTGTTATATAATTACTAGTGTCAAAGTCTTCAACAAAGGCCACTCTTGAATTAAAGAGAATTAACTTCTAGATCAACCTGCCCACCACAGGCTTAATTGCAGGCAACCCTGCCCCCTGCTTGTGTTGTGGCCTCAGTCAAGTGCTGGACTTCAACAAGCCAGCACGGTGGCACTTGGCTACAGCTCATAACTCCCTCCCTCCCCAGCTGCTCTCATCTGTGCCCTGTCACTTCACACAATATTAAGCAATAAGAGCAAAAAGAATGAGAGGTCAATTGTTAATGTCCCATGCTCTTTAAAAGAGCTATATCAGTCCCACTTGTAATACACATTATGGACTAAGTCCAGTTTCTCCTTTGTCCATGCAGCCAAGGTGGGGAAGACATCCCTGATCATGTCTCTGGTCAGCGAGGAGTTTCCTGATGAGGTATGTATCAACAGGCTCAGACTGATAGATGTAGTAGAAATAAACCCATGTTAATGTTTTTCTTGATCCAGTGAGGGCTTTGAAATATTTGTCTATATGGGCATGATTCACTGTGAATTTCAGCACCCTACTGTAATATGTACACTTTCACCCTGATGGTGTATTTAGAATTGCTAATTGGTAGGATATGGCCTATTGTTGGCCATAATCTGCCAAAATCATAAGGGAGCAATGCAGGGGAGACATTTATTTTAAACAAGGGTCTTCCCATCCTCCATCGTATGTGTTTTAAATGAAAATGACGACTGCTTGTTTGTTTTCTAAATAATACTATATAATTTAAGCTTATGATGATTTTAAAACTGGTCACTCTCACTTTGTCACCTCAATAATCACCTCTAATAGTTATGGAGGCCTGCTTATGTTGTGGGTGGTTCTGATCATTGTCTTGTGTGTTCCAGGTTCCCCTGCGGGCTGAGGAGATCACCATCCCAGCCGATGTCACCCCAGAGAGGGTCCCTACACACATAGTGGACTATTCAGGTAACCCATCCCCTCACTGCTTCATCATTAGGCCTAATTACACCTCATGATCAGATGTCATGATCAAATGTATGTTCACTTCATTGAACTGCATGGTAATGTTTAGTATGATCGAACTTTCACTTTTCAAATAAGATTGCCAAATTCGTTTCAGATCTCATACTGAATTTTGGATCACAATAACTATCACAATATGATTCCTTTGAAAGACGATAAACAATAATAATGAATTATTGCCCAGCGCTAGTAGCATGGATACAGATACACATCAGTGGAGTGAATATGATGATGAAGACTGCATGTGAATTCCTTAAGAAAGAAATTGATAGAAAAGCTTGGTCATTGTTCACTGATGTGCCTTTTTACACCTCAGAGGCAGAACAGTCGGACGAGCAGCTGTATCAAGAAATATCCAAGGTTGGTTGGACTTTATTCTGACCCTACCCTGGTCCCAAAAGCAAAGATTGTTTTTATGTCCATACTGTCTGAGCTAACATTGCAATTTTTCTCTACAGGCAAATGTTATCTGCATAGTCTATTCAGTCAACAATAAGAAGTCTATTGAGAAGGTGAGTACGGCATTTCCCTGGGCTCGTCAGAGTTAAGCAGTTCTACTAGTTTAAGTTTTACTTACAGTGTGTCCAGAAGTTGAAACGGGATGCTGCTTATTGTGACATGTAGTACCTACTTCTTGTCATATTAAATTACAGAAAATATGTGTGTTTTTTATGATCTGCCTGGCTACAGTGTTTGATATTGTGCTTTCTCACTCCCCTAGGTGACAAGCCATTGGATTCCCCTCATAAATGACAGGACAGACAAGGATAGCAGGTGGGTTCATGTCACTTTATGAGGTGTGTGTGTGTGTGTGTGTCATCACCTGCATGAATGAATAACCTGAAAGGCAACATTTGTTTAATAAGGTCTATTAACTAGTGTTGGTAGTGTATGAAGGTAAATAAAGCTAAGCTATTATTAGAGGGTACTATATGTTATTGCAGGGTACCGTTGATCCTGGTGGGGAACAAGTCAGACATGGTGGAACACAGCAGCATGGAGACCATCCTGCCTATCATGAACCAGTACCAGGACATTGAGACCTGTGTAGAGGTAAGAGAGCTATACACACACACACAGTTCTGGCCAAGTTTATTGCCACCCTTGCATTTTATGTTGATAATATACAATATCTTCTGAAATAATTGGAAATTTAACCAATTTTCGGTCTTCTCACATTGTGGTAATAACGGATACGTTGTAGATACTCCAGAAATGAATGAATTTCAACTGGTTCGGGGCTTTTCTTGTTCCTGTTGGCTTTCTTCCTCCTCTTGAGGCCTTTTCCTTTTAAAATACTTTTCATCGCTCATCTGAGGGAACAAACGTTCAATGCATTGGAGAAAATACGTTTTCCACTTGTTGATTTATGATTACGTGACTTGTTGGATGAATTTATACACTAGCAGCTGGGGTAATGTCACAAGTTCAATATTGGAGGAAAAAAGTTAACAGTTACCAACATGGGGCTCGATATCACGTTTTTGTCAGTCTTTTTTTTTTCAGGTCAGACTGCGCCGTTGTAAGATGCCAGCAGTTTTATTGAATTTGTTTTGGATCCAGACAGGACATTATGAAGTTCCACTCAGTTCTATGTAGACGTAAACTTAGATGAAGCACTTAAGAACGTTGAAATGTCAAATGAAAGATGAAAAGCTCGTTGAAAATCCAATAGATGCATTGACTGCCCAAGTGCAGGACTGATAAGCCCCAAGCTGCTCTTGGGTTGCAGCCCAGCTCCTGACTCCACTTACACTCTGCTGACTGACTTGTTAATTGGCTTATGCTACTGACCCTGTCTGATGCCAAGGCCTACTGGCTGGCTGACTGAGAGTGTGCTGAGAGGCATGGGTGTCATGGAGGACGTTGGCTTCTGTCTGCATCTCTGTTGAATTCAACTTTCCCTCTGTCTCATGTGATAGCTCAGTCATACCCTCCTCGGCTGGATCAGTTACCAGGCTAAAAGAAGGAGATGGGGTGGACGTGAAAGAACGCACACACACAAAGTTGATACAGTTTGTGGACAGTTACACACAGCCAGTGAGAGTTATGTGAAATACTCGTCAACCAGTCTTTCATGAGTCGGCAGTGTGCCACCACGGCTGTGGTTAGGGCTTATGTGATTATGGCAAAAGTGACAATCCTGATTATTTTGCTTAATATCGTGATCACGATTATTCATCATGATTGTTTGTGTTTATAATGTTAAATAATGTTGTTTCTGCCTGACTCACTTTGTTGGAAGAGGCATCATTTTGTAGACCTGTCCTACCCCAGGGCATTCACATGTTCACATCTGCTGCCTCCTGTTTACTCAGTGCTCTGCCAAAAACCTGAAGAACATCTCTGAGCTGTTCTATTACGCCCAGAAGGCTGTTCTCCATCCAACAGGACCCCTCTACTGCCCAGAGGAGAAGGAGGTGAGACCTATAGATACACACTGTCTTGGACTGGCACCAACAGTGTCAGAGCCAACCGGGATTACACTCTAATGCAATGGTGTAAAAAAAGAGAGTCGATGAACTGCTACAGCATCTTTTACATTCCACTTCACCTAATATTGAATTAGGTGAATATTTTTTGGGTTGCCTAACTTAAGTGTGTAACCAACTCAATGAATAACATCCTCCTGCATTATAGATGAAGCCGTCCTGCATCAAGGCTTTAACTAGAATCTTCAAAGTGTCTGACCTGGACAACGATGGCATCCTTAATGACAACGAACTCAACTTCTTCCAGGTAACGTCTTCCACTTCTTCCACTATGAGTGTCACTGTTCATTTTGATGGCTACACAGTTGTGAGTTTGAGCCAGCAGCTCAGCTTGCAGTACCTGATCAACTTCTTCAGGGTTCATCGAGCTCTGTGTTGTTATTGCAAGGGAAAAGAACAAGACTGGTTTGGGAGGCAGGTTTAGACCTGAAACGAACCTGAAAAAAAGCTTCTCTACTTTGGATAACCTTACTGCTTTCCCTCATGTGGCAAATACAATATCACGCATTTGCAGTACCTATGCTGCAAATCACGAACATCCTAAAAGCTACTTATGTGTTGTTTGTTGTGTGTGTTTATAGAGAACGTGTTTCAATACGCCACTGGCACCCCAGGCCTTAGAGGATGTGAAGAATGTGGTCAGGAGGAACATGACAGATGGAGTCAAGGACAACGGACTCACACTCAAAGGTCAGTCACTCTCCTGTAGAGTTGTCTCAATGCTCTTCTCTCTTCCTCTTGTCATTATTCATCCCTCCACTTGTCCCCTTATTCCTCGTTGCCCCGCCTCTTCAATCCGTCCCTCTTTGACGGTGAACATCATAACCACTTCCTCATCACCACTGACCTTTGACCCATCTCCTCTCCTCCTGGCTCTCGGGTGCAGGCTTCCTGTTCCTGCACACCCTCTTCATCCAGAGAGGCCGACACGAAACCACCTGGACCGTGTTGAGGAGGTTCGGGTACGACGATGACCTGGAGCTCACACAGGACTACCTGTTCCCCCTGTGAGTGCACGGCTAAAGATTATATTCTGGCTTTTATGTCCTACATGTTACAAAGGTTAGGAGTCTGATTTTTTTTTATCCATATTCACTAAGTCGTCATACCAAGAACATTATTATCATTTCCCCCTCAAAATGAAAGTGAGTAATGGGCCGGTATTTGGAATAAAAGGATTTATCACGATGAAGGAACCAAATAAACAGATTTAGAGCTGCAGCCTACACAGAAAACAAAACCAGGGCTGAAATAGCCACAGACATAGAACTGCAACCAATTTCCCTTAAACACCACTGCTATGAAAAACAAAATCACTGTGGAAATGCTTAAAGTGTTAAGCATCAAGTAAAAAGCCTCATAGTCTTGTGAATGTCCTCTGTTCCTCTTTTGAAAGTGACTCATAAGTTGAACACAGTTGAGTTAGGTTTGATTGATCAATTCCTCTCCTCCACTGAACTGATTGATTGATCCTCTCTGCAAGACTTTTGTGTGCCACGATGCCCTAGAGCTTTCTGTTGAGTTAATCTGTCTGTCTCTGTATGCCAGGATAAAGCTTCCCCCAGACTGTACCACAGAGCTCAACCACAACGCTTACCTCTTCCTCCAGAGTGTCTTCGACAAGCATGACAAAGTGAGTTGGACGGGAATGTAATTTCTCCCCCTTTTTCCTCTGGATTTTAGATTTGTTGAACATGCATACACCTCCCATTCATTTCTTATGAATTTGTGTTCCTGATCACAGTTCCCTAGTTGGAAGATCATCTTGTGTAAGGCTTGGAAATAAGTGTGTCAGTTGATGTGTGAATGGATGCACGCTACAAGATTTTGATCAGATACAGCCTCCATTATTTTGTCCCACACATGGTAAGAAAATCAGGGTTATTTCATATTTTTCTAAAATGAAAATTTTTGTGTTCAATTAGTTCAAGAAATCTTATCGTGTGTATCCGCCATTAATTTTATTTCCAAGCCTCTAAAACTAAATCAATGTGTGGGTGATAATATTATTGTCTGTCTGTAGTAACTTCTATGCATTCCTGAAGTCAGCTGTCCACCCAAGGAAAACCAGTGGTCAATTGAAATTGTGTGTATTTATGTGTGTGCATTCGCTTGCTCCAGGATAGGGACTGTGCGCTGTCGCCGGAGGAGGTGAGGGACCTATTCAAGGTGTTTCCCTACATGCCCTGGGGTCCGGATGTCAACAACACCGTGTGCACCAACGATCAGGGCTGGATCACATATCAGGGATACCTCTCCCAGTGGACGTGAGTTGGGATCATACACACTCACACGTATAAATACACACACACCTACTTGAGATTTATACAACTTCTGAATACATTCGTGTTGGCACACACAGTACGACGCTCTTTGCACATGGATCATCTTAGAAATTACATGAACACTTAACTCTTACATCACAGCTATTCGTACAGTCACAACCTCATGACTTGTCCTCTGTGTCCTGTGCTAGGTTAACAACATATCTAGATGTACAGCGTAGTTTGGAGTACCTAGGGTACCTGGGCTATTCTATCATCTGCGAACAGGAGTCCCAAGCAGCTGCCATCACAGGTAAGAGGACATGCTCCATTTCTATCTGTCTTGGTGTTTTTATACTTAGGATAAAAATAAAGAGGAGTCATCTTTATTCCGTGTACTTGACGTTTGCAAGGAATCATGGGAAGAGTTACGTTGAGACACTCCTTGGATTGGAAGCTTATGTTCCTCTTCCTAAACTGCGTCCAGTCAGCTCAAGATAGCTGCAATAAGGCTGGAACTAGGGCATTTTTGCCTTCAAAATAAAAGCGTAAAAACATTGAAAGAAATGTTCGTCATTTTGAAAGTTGTGACCAGAAGTCCTGTTTTTAATTTTAGATGGGTTGACACTGGTCATGAAAAGGGTATGTATTCCCATTATTCATGCATATTCTTACTTACTGAAAAATATCTCTGTCCTGTGCCTCAGTGACACGCAACAAACGCATCGACCTGCAGAAGAAACAGACCCAGCGCAGCGTCTTCCGCTGCAACATCTTGGGGGCCCGGGGCAGCGGGAAGAGCGGCTTCCTCCAAGCTTTCCTTGGCAGAGACCTGCAGGTCAGTGGAAACTATGGACGGGGAACCCTTTGAACTCATACTACTATTTTCCACTCTATACTTTCTCACTGCACATATCCAAGGGCACGGAATTACCACCCAAATGTGGTGCCAAATGCCGGTAAAATTTGTCTTTGGCGGCTAAATCAATAAGGGTCACCCACCACAACGGCTGGTATCTTCTTGAGATAATATTTGAACAGTGTTGCCAACTCTCTTCCAAGGACAGTAGCTCTTGGCTGCTCAAAAAGTCACTAGAAGTTGCCAGATGATGTCATACACTAATTTGCAGATGAATCTATTTGCTACAGCCTCCCACTCTTAGTGGAAGCAGGGGGCTACGCGTTGTATGGGAAGTGCTGTGATCATCAGACTTCTTTGGATTAGTCAAGGAAATGGGTTGTATCAATTTGTATCAGTTTCCAAGCATTTGAAATGCCGAGGGCAGGTCATTCTCACTGTGCAGTGGAAAAGACATGGTGCGACCAAATCATGTGTTTGTGCCACCAAGTGATTAAAGTTGGTGAAAATACTAGTTTTGTGCCCTGTGGTGTTCGAATATCAGTACTCATGCAAGCTTAAGTTACACTGTAGGTGTGATTGCACCATTAGACTGTGTCTGCTTCAGTCAACCTCTGTAGGTGAAGCAAAGATGAATGAAGCCAAGACTGAACGTGTGAATTGTCTCTATGTTATTGACCTTGTGTATTTCCCCCCACAGAGACAGAGGAGAATCAGAGAAGACCACAAGTCCTTCTATGCCATCAGCACAACCTATGTCTACGGTCAGGAGAAGTACCTACTGGTAAGGACCATTCGCTCCGCTGACTCAGATCTTTGGATTACTGTTACATAACCTGTGTTTATTCCAGTAGTGTGTTGTGTATCACCATCGGTACTCTGCTCAGCCGGTAATCCTTCCATCTGCTCTGCTTAACTCTGTGTGTCTGTCTCTCTCTCTGTTACTCTCTCCCAGCTCCATGAGGTGATGCCAGATTTTGACTTCCTGTCAGAGGCGGACCTAGCGTGTGACGTGGTCTGCCTGGTGTATGATGTCAACAACCCCCGCTCTTTTGAGTACTGCGCCAAGGTCTACAAGGTGTGTTAATGGAGTTGTCAGTTGTTGTCAGTCCTTTCTCACCGCCATGCCTTGTCACTTGTATGACGCTTGTCACTTTATTTTGTTTTTATTTAATTGTTTCTGTACATTCTTCCTTATTATTATTAATATTATTATTATGTTGTTTAGAGGAGAGTCAAAGTCTAAGCATTTCATTGCTAGCAACCAATACTGTGTGTATTGTTACTATGCATTTGATAAATAAACTTCAACTAAATTTCCACAGTAACATGTTACTCGTGTTTTGCAGCAATACTTTATGGACAGCAAGATACCATGCATGCTGATTGCCGCCAAATCGGACCTGCACGAAGTGCGCCAGCACTACAGCCTCTTGCCGCTGGAGTTCTGCCGCAAGCACAAGCTCCACCCGCCTCAGCCCTTCACCTGCAACACGACCGAGGCGCCCAAGAAAGACATTTACACCAGGCTCACCACCATGGCCATGTACCCGTGAGTATTAACCCTTGGTCCCATTTACCCGACCTTTCACTCCTCTGTGACTTAAATGAGACTCCTGCATCTCTCCCACTGCACCATGCCCCCATCCTCCATGCCTGTGTTTTCCTCTTTTGCCTCTCTCTCTTCCCTAGAGTATCTATCCAGCAGTTTATGTTTTTTCTTACCAGGGTGGGAAATGAAAACCAGCGACCAGACAAATTCTGGTAAATTGTTGTGCTGGCTTGTAAACCTGTTTACTCTACTACACTACTACGCAAAACCAGTCTCAGGAAAGTGGCTGTTGAATCCACCAGCCACTTCCATCAATGGATGAGGAAGTTGGTTTCCAGCCTTGTTTACCTGTCTTTTTATTAAAAGCTGCTATTGGCATATCGGTATTAAGGTTCTCAAATTTACATCTATTGCCATTCTCAGCCCAAACCAGTGCACACAGCATAGCTCCCTTATCTTCCCTTCCAGTCCCGTGCATGGGCGCATTTGCAAGTTTATGCCAGCTATTGGCCTTCTGCCAGGTCAATCCATTGACTTTATAGGGCCAGTATGGTGTCTTAGCTCCTCAAGACTTTCTGATCAGGTTAGACTAGAGTAGATTAATGAGCACTTAATTGGGCGTCCCTACTAAATCGCAGCTCAGCAGGCCAGAAATCCTGTTGTCTGATTGTAAAACCATTGGATCTTCTGCAGTCTGGAGCAGGAGTAACAAGTCTTTGCGGCAAGAAAAGTGCTTACTCAGCTCTGTGCAACTGCTGGCCCAGGCAAGCTTCTGCTGAGACCAAAAGAGAGTTTTAATGGTGTTATCACATAACAGACTGTAGGTCAGTTGGATTCAGTTATAGCTAGGATGTAGTGGGTGGTAAACTCACCTAAACTCAGTTTACCCACCGTTTTATTTGCAGTTTACCCAGCTTTTTAGCCTGACATAAATCTTCATGACATAAATTCAGAATTTGCATCATACTATACTAGATAGTTTAGACAGCTTTTTAATTACCACTTTATCTGTTGAAAGGGACATTGGCTTTGGTTGAAGCCAAAAATCAGACTAAAGAGATTTTGCATTTCATGTTTAATGTGCCACCATCAGAATTTGCCTTTTCTCTTTGTCTCTTTGTTTGTGGCTTTCCTTTTCTTATTTTCCTTTAAACTCGCTATCACCATTATCATATATTATAGATATTTACCTATATTTTCTCCTTTTTTTTATTTACTTTGATTAAAGTAAAAGTTAAGGAGGTGGAAAAAGCAAAGCAGCTTTTAGCCCAGAAAAGTATCCTTTTTCCTTCACTCCTCCTTTGATCTAGCCTAGCTGTGGTTTAGGTTTTTGCCTACTTGGCATCCATGGGCCTTGACCTCCTCTTCCTGTGTGTGTGTTTGGTGCGTGTGTGCGTGCGTGTGTGTGTGTGCATTTGTGTATACACACATTCTTGTGTGTGTGTCTCTTTGCAGCCACGTCCGTCTCCGCTGCATGTGCGGCTGCAACAGGTGCAGCTATTGCCTGTGTCAGAACCTCCTCAAGTTGGAGCTGCTGCGCAGTATTAAGACCCAACTCGGCAGGGTCGTTTTCAACAGGTTCATCATCCATAGAATAAGCACTAGTAGTTACTCACTCCTCTCTCTGCCTCCATAGATAGGCTATTTAACCCAAGCTCTGGTAATGGTAAAGGCTACTTTCCTTCAATGCTGGCCATTGATCGGGTTTACATTGCATATCCACCATGAGGAAAGGGAATATTTATAGATGGATTTTACTTGAAATTGATGGTGTGTTTTGATATAATGTAATAATAATTTGATACTTTCATGGCCATTGGGGAAATTCTCTTTTCGCTTGCTCCCCTCTCGGGAGGTCAGAGCACAGGCTCAGTGGATTCAGTGACTTGCTCAAGGAAATGCAAGGCAGATGCTTGCTGACGCAGGGCTTGATCTCAGGTTGTCCGATTGATGGATACTCTGTCTAACCACTAGGCCACCCTGCTGCCCTAAAGGTTGTTTCAGCTAGTTTGTTTTTGTGAATAGGAGGAGAAACAGAACTCAATTTCTTTGGAAAGATCTTTGAGAGCCTGAGTGATGCATTGCTTCACAACCAAACCAAATGCGAACTGAGACTCCATTCACTTTTGCATTATTTGCTAAAAGAGCCCAACAGCTAGGTTAGGTTGTGATGACGTGTCTTGGTCTCTGCTCCAGCTCCACCCGGCCCACCTCCGCTCTGTACAGCCTGACACAACGGAGTGTGACCAAACTCTCTGCCATGCTGTGCCAGCTAACACCTAGGCTACTAGCCAGGGAGGTAACAGTGTGTGGGATTGCATTGGAATCTGCCTGAATCGTGCATGATGTCTCAGATTAATTGCAATATTGACTCCAATATTTATCACATACATGCCAGCAAGCCTTGAAATTGGAATGAAATTGTTGAGAATGAAGCATAACATTTACATTTTGTTATGAGGAATAGATAGCTAACTATTTGTACCTTTCTGCATAGGTCTGAAAAGTGTGGAGAAGCACTGGAAATTGATTTAATCATCTCCGGTTCTGGAAAATGTTAGCAAATTGCACAAAAATGAGACTTTTTGAATGCACACATGACCACAGACTTTATTCAGTTTAATTTATAGACCCACAGTCATTTCACCTAGTGCGATATTTGGTGTTGTATAGAATCATCTTATGCTTTCGTGTAATTTGCCCTAGCCATATCGTCTAGCCGCTGTCCGACCAGATATCAAATCCAGTCAGGAATTTACAAAATGGAAAATGTATTGAAGCTATAACTAGTAAACCTGTTCGTGGAGAGTGCCCTGGTTGGTCCATACTTAGCTCACATCTGGGTTGGCGTTTGCTCCTTCCTGTCATGTGAGGTGGATATGCAAAGTGTAAATCTTGACTGATAAGCTGATTGTTTGCGTAGTGAATGAGCACAACCTCGCTCTCGTTTGGTTTGTGCTTCACTACATTTAAACTGAAAACCTCATTGAAGTCTGCATGCCTTCATGTTTGGCAGAGTGATTTTCTTTTTATCGCACAAAAGTATTACATGTCTTCTTGTCAATCTGTTTCTCTTTGATATTGAATCAATTATCAAAGAGTGCTTAATTGATTGTCTATGAAGTTTTCAGTCTGTTTTTGTCTCAGTTATTCCCATTCTTACACCAAAGTCTACACCTACAAGAGACCTTTTATTTTGAAAAACCATTTCCATAGCTGCCTCTCTTATTTCTGGGGGAAAAAAATGCAATGTGCATCTCAGTTTCTGAGGATCACTTACGTAACCTATTTTTAATGCCTTTATTGATTGGTTCTCTTGTGAGTTTAGACTTGATAAATTAGTTTGCTGCTGCTTCGTGTTCATGTTTTCTTTGATGTTTAAATAGATTTTACTGTTCCTACCAATCACCCATTAATTTCATCCCGTTTTCCTATCTTGTATTGTTTCCTGTCCTTGTTTTTTTTTTTCTTCCACTCTATAGGTGTTCACACACATGTTTGTGGCTGCCCCTCTTTCTCTTCTTCTTGCATGTGTTCACCCTCTGCTGATCTGCCTGTTCTAATGTGTGCATGCCTCATTTGTTTCAAACTCTCACTCTTTGGGTAACGCCAGGGATGCCTTAGTCCTTAGCGCAATATCACCATGTATAGGCGGTAGGGAATATGTGTCTTCCTCCACACTGCACTCTGCTTAAGCAGCCTGGTGTTTTGAACAAAATGGGGAAGGTTTATCGAACCCCAGTGCAGGGTTTGAATGGCTGTGTATGGTGTGACATTGTGTTTGGGCAGTAGGACATTGTTTGTTTGCCCCTCAGTGATTATTAGGCCAGCAACGGCTTTGGGTGGATATTCATGGCCCCAGGCATACCTAGATAGTGTTGTGTCCAATACCTATACCAGTACTAATACTAACTTTTGGTGATGCTTTTTTAACCTCTGGGAGTTGTTGATACCGTTAATGCCATGTCACTAAACAAGCCAGCCCTGGCTTAGGCAGTGGAAGGGGGAACACACACCACATTGACTACAGACTCTGTTCTCCCCCAACTGGGTTTGGTTGGCTGGATGTTACATTTTATGCATGTAGCTGACACTCTTATTCAGAGAAACTTAAAGTAAGTGCAGCAGTACAATAAGTTTAAATTCTTAGATTCCCAACTTACTAAGCAGTGCAAGGTTCAGAGCCACAGTGCCCAGACAATATTCCTGTGACCATCAAATGATCATGCAAAAAAAGTGCTCGGAAAGGACAGTAAGAGCAATGAGAGGTTCAGGAGATTTAAGAAAGTTAGGATTTTTTTAATTGAAGCCAGTGAATATAGATAAAGAGTCCCTTTTGACTTGTTTTGGTTTGATTTGTTGCCTTGTGGCTCATATCCAAAAATCTTTATTAATGTGTATGCCTTGTCCCTTACCCTGTCCAATAAAGCTAAACTGACTAGAACATTTATTTTCTAAAACTGGATAGGCCTATAATTTAAAGGCCAGCCCCTTCTAATCCAAAAGCCAATTCATAGTAACGATGTTGTAGCTAGTAAATGATTGATGTCCAACGAGGTGTTCAAATATGCAGGGATGTGATCAGTGACACAGAAAATAGGCAGTTGTATGTCAAAAAAACCTGGAGAAAAAAAAACACATCTTTGAAATTTGTCTTTACCTGGTAGCCACGGTAACCTCTCCATCAGATGCCATCTTCACATCTGGATGCCATGTGGTGTGTACAGTCTGTATATGCAGTGTGTGTAGCCTTTCATTGTGTGTTGTGTGCATTGCTATTTGAACAGGTTTGGTTGCAGTCATGGTTTGAGTTTGGGTGGAGGTTGAAGTTCCCTACTGCATTTTTATGTGTGTGTGTGTAAGGCTGGTGGGCTGGGTGGAGGGTGTGGGGGCCTACCTGCTAGCTGAGGAGGATTGCATCCTGGTGCAGCAGGTTACAGCTGTCTCCAATGTGGAGGAGTCCATCTATATGGAGGCCTCTGCTGCTGAACAACTAGTATCCTCAGACAGGTAAAAGCAGAAACAACCTTCAGAGGGAGAAAGGTGTGTGTACATTTGTATAAGTGGATGGATGGATGATGGATGGCACATACATTGCCCTGTTGTTTTATATTGCCATTGCCCTGATGTTAAACGTTTTGAGGTGCTCATGCCTGCAGGCATGGCTCATACACCAGAACGGTGCCAATGTTTACCAATGTTGTCATTTGTGTCCTGAGGGGTTGTGGAGAGGCTTGGTGTAGTCTTTGTGGGTAAAGATAACTAGATGGAGTTATCGTTGGTGGGTAGGAAGTAGGTCTAGTTCTTTCTTTCCTGCAGAGGGCACAGGGGTGACCTGGGTTTCAGGAAGAGGCGATTCAGGAGGGTTTCTCTGCTGATCCTGCCAGAGTACCAGGCTTCTGTTGTGGGTTTTATGCCTCACGGCAGCTGGATTTGTATTTGTTTGGCATGAAATGGTAGGAAACATTACCTGATTTCAATACTCCATTAGTTCAAAATGTTTCCTCTGGTTTCGTGCCTCTCAGTGCATGTTAGGACAGGCTCCATGCTGCTTCTCATAGTTTTACACCACTCCTTATCTTCACCCAACTGCTTTGTGTGATCCTGTCCCCTAAACCTAACCAAATGACAAAAGAAAGCATGTGTTCCTGTTCCAAGCTGGCATCACAGAGACGACTATTTTTGTACCTCAACAGCAGGGCGCTGCAGTTCAGGGGAAATAGGCTCAGCTATTAGTGCCTCTTTGTTCATGGCTAAGTTTGAGGAAGTTTCCATCGAGAGAGAACTTTGTTTTGTCATTTGGCAACTGATCCCAATGTGGTTTTAGAAATGAAAAACGTGATATTGTATTCACATGCTCTCCCTTCTGCTCCCTCTTTTTTCCCCCCCTTACTCAATTGGTCTCTTTCTCCTCTCTCACAGACACATGGCTCAGGCGGACCTGAAGAACTCAACATTCTGGCTGAGAGCGAGTGTCGGTGCCACAGTATTCGCTGTGCTGGGCTTCGCCATGTACAGAGCACTTCTCAAGCAGCGATGATCAGTCAATCGAAAGCATGCAACAGCTATTTCCTCCCCAAGCCCCACCCTCTCCATTCCCTCTGTCCATTATGCCTCGCCCCTCCTACCTGCAGCACTAAAAGACCACCCATCCAACCAGCTAGGCTCATTGCCTCAGCCCCACAATCCCCTTTTTCCTCCCATGCAATACAGGCAAGAACAAACGAGAGTGAAACAATAGATGCATTTTATATATATTTGAAAATGAAGTGTGTCATTCTTTTGCAACTCAATTTTTGTTTGTCGTTTGAGGGTGGGGGTGCATTACTTTTGAAATATCACATGTTCATCGGTCAAATCTAACTGCAGGCATTCTGGGATATATTGGTATAGTCAAGTCCAGGTCAGACAATAGTAGTCACTGGATGTTTTTAACAGATGGTTGTAACCCAGTCTTCTTTTTCTCAGGTCAGTATTATTAGTTAGATGGTGGGAGGCCAGAGAACGAGAAGAGGCAGCCCTATACAGAAACACCACAAAAGGGACTTAAAACAATCTGTTTATAGATGTATATACAGTATATATATGTATTCCTGGGGTGTTTTTGGGTTGGACCCCAGACGAGATCACATGCCAGGAGAGCTTGCCACAGTGACTAGAGTGCAGCTCTCCAAACCACATACTGGAGGTGTTACAAAAACAAAGCCACTTCTAGCACCAGAGAGGTCATGGATGTCATGCATATGTTTTTTTGTTTGTGTTAATTTATTAACCTGTTTTTTTTTTTTTTTTTCTTGTCTGTTTTGAGTGGTTTACTCAGCACCGCATGAAACGGATAGAGGGATTTACATTTTTCATGTATTTTTGTATTTAGTATTAAAGCTGTCATCATGGTGTACATCATGACTGTCTGCTTCCATTTTATTTTTCTGGTTTTCAAATAGAGCTTTGTCCCTCATATTATATTTTTATGAAGTTAGAAACACCACAGAGTTAGAGATTATGCTATTAACAACAGCCATTCAGTGCACCTCTCCCACCTTAAAACTATGGAAATGTTTCTTCTCATTGACTTTTCCAGCATTTCCAATAAAGAACTGTATGATCTGGCATGGCCTCGTGTGTTATTGGGGTGAAATGACCGCTATTAAACATGGAAAATGAGGTTGAAACGGTTTGTTATATCCACAATCAGCTTCTATCAAAAATCTGCTTCTTTTTGAGATCCCATTTTCAGTGGCTTCATATGTTTGTGGACTCATCGAAAATTCAAGTTCACTCTTTGTGTGCACAAATGTGTGTCCTGTGGACCAGAATAGAGAAGTGAGTAGGTGACATTGCTGTGAAACATTTGCTCTCAGCCTGTTTGAGGAGGAAGTCACACCACACATACAGGTAGACGGGCTTAAAACTAGCCGAAGCCGAACTTGCCACTGTCTATAGGCCAGCATGTCAACAGATGGGACTGTGTTATTGTTCGAGGGCTACCTGCAGAAAAGAAAAGATACTATGGTAAGATTTATGGAATCCAAACTGTGTTGGTAGTTAGACCTGTGTGGAAATATGTTTAACTTACCTGTTGATCAAAATGTCTTGGGATCTGTCTCTCTGTGTCTGTCTGTCTGTCTATCTATCTATCTGTCTATCTGTTTATTTGTCTATCTGTCTATATATCTGTCTATCTATCTATGTCTACTTTAGAAAATGAGGTGGGTAACATATTGGTTCAGGCTCCAAAACACAACCTTGTTCTTCTACACTAAGAAGGATGGCAGTGCTGTAAGTAGAAATTGGCTGTGATGGAAAGTACTTTGAACTTAACGCTGATGAATTACATCCACAGTGAATCTTTCAAGATCCCGAATAGTTCCCACCTAGTTCTCCTGTTTATGACACTGGTTGCCATATCAATCTGTCAGTGCTAGGAGAAATTGATTTTGGCAGTGCCTAGATAGCGTTTTATTACGATGACATCATTCTGCTCTCTTCACAGTCACACCTGAGAGGCCTGTATTACATTTACACTGTGAGTCCACCACCAATCATTCCACGTACAGCTATACTGTACTATTTCTGCTATATGCGATACTATATAGCAGAACTTCTATTGTCTGTAGTGATTTTCTTTCATTATGCATCATATTTTCAAAGCCTTTGACTGACGCAATACATGAGAATGATACACATAAGTCCACTTCTGCGGCAGGTCCAGTCGGTGCGAGAGGTCCAGAGAGACAATTACAAGCACTTTGTGTTTGAGATCACCATGACCAATGGAAAGAGAAAAGTGCTGGTGAGTCACTTCTGCTTGACAGTGAACCACAGGTAGTGAGTGTGTGGGTGGTCTGGTTTCAGAATGGCAACTATACCGGTCTGCACCAACCTTAACCCCTCCTTGACTATGCTGTGCATCCAAACCACACGTGTGTGTGTGTGTGTGTGTGTAGGCAGCAGAGACAGCTACTCTGAGGAAGGAGTGGATAGGAAACCTATGGCGGTCCATGCATCTCTCTAGTTCTGGGGGCCCGAACCCTGGAAGCACAGAGTAAGTAGGTGGAAGATTATTCCATCATGACAGATCCGAAAAGGATTAAATGTTCCACTTTAAGTAAGCAGGATATGAAGTGCTGACATGCTTTTGGCTGATTTCTCCAGTCGCTCGCTCTCATGCTACTTGAGCTAATGATCACGCACTTGTTCTGCTCTTCAGCCTGGATGTGTGTGAGCAGCGAGACAGATTACCCCCCAGCACAAACAGCTGCTCAGACTGTGACAGTGTGACGGGGTCGCTGGCTGGCCGGCCCCTCTCTTCCCCTGCCCATCCAGGCATCAGCCACCATGAGGACAGGAGCACCCTCTCCTCCCTCTCCTGCACTGTGGAGCTGAACAGTGAAGAGGCCACCCACCAAAACATATTGCCAGCTTCTAAGTACTCCCACCACAATAGTAAAGTTCCACTACTTTACCAATGAAAGCTTTTTAAGTTTCATGGTTTTAGTGTATATTTGTTCATTTTTGTAAAGATTTACATTGTAGGCATTTAGCTGATGTGCTTATCCAGGGTGACTCACAATTAGTGCAATAACATTAAATTCCTAGATCACCAAAATTACAAGCAACAATTAGTAAGGAGTGCAGGGGTCAGGGCCTTAGTGTCCTGACAATATACTTGTAACCACAGAATGAAGACGTAAGAGGGAATCAGATAGGAAAAGAAATAATAGCAACAGTTAAAATACAAGTTGTTCATTCAAATCACTGGTAATGTATCTTGAATTGAGTTGTGATAGTGACAACATGGGGCTAAACTACTCTGTTTTCAGGTGAAAGGCTCATCAGTGCTCATTGGTATGTGGAGGAGAGTCAAGAAGAGGATGACTATGATGTTTTACCACCTCGAAATAGTTAGTATCATCTTCAACATAAACTGACAGACATTTACAAAATGTAATGTAAAAATGTAACAACTGTCCAAACTGACACTACTTTTTCTATCTCTTTAGCAATATATCAGACCAACCAGTCCTCAGAGAAGGACTCGGTTCAGGACGAGGACCTGTATGAAGTCCCTCTCTCTAACAAAAGGGCTGCTGACCATCAGGGTGAGATAACATATTTTGTACAGTGCAAATGCAGTAGCTTTTATGTACCTTGTTGTACCAGGATAATATAAATGTTTCATTGTTTGGTGTGAATTGTGTTCATTTCAGAGCACAGAGAAATGACAGAGAGCATCTATGATGTACCAAGCTCCCTTCTGAGGAAGATGTCTGATCATGCTCTTGGTATATCTGGCTTCATGTTACTGTGACTGTCCTTGTTGTCATTATGTCTTCTTTGTTTAGGGGTGTCTCTCTTTCAAATAACATCTTTTCCTGCACTGCGAGGTAGACAAATTAGCAACATTTGCAATACATTTCTCTCATCGATTTGCCTCAAGCTCCACCTCCATCTATTCTTGTTTGTGGTTGTAGAGGACCAGCTGGAGGAGGGAGGAAATCTACTGGAGGATATGATGGCATGTTTAGGGGGACAACCAGCGGGCTGGGGAATAGCTGCAGCCGCCTCTGAGGGACCATCAGGACTGTGAACACTGATCTCACCAGGGCCCCCACCAAGCACCACACATACACACACACACACAGACATACACTTAGCAACTACACATATTTATATATTTTCATATTTTTTTCAGATCCCCAATTTATATTTGATATCTATTGTAAATAGTGTGCTTCGTTTTTACTGTAAATATTGTTGCCTCTTTTTTATTGTAAATGCTGCTACTGTTGTTTTTTGCACAATCCCATAAGCATTGCCACTTTTCATTTCACTGCACATCCTGTATGCGTATGTGACAAATAAAGTTCTTGACTTGACTTGACCATACATGCCTATGTATCTCTAGGACCAGAGACTCAAGTCTTTCCTCCCCTAATAACTGCCACTTTGTTGGTAGGTGGGGTTTATTCAAAACAAACCATCTATGATCTGGTGTGATAGATATCATGTTCATTATGACATTTTTCTGTCCTCTTTGTGGAACTTTCCTTTTCTATGCGACAGGCAACATGCACATCCACTGACAATAGAGAGGATCAATAGTACTATTTATTTCAGCTCTTATATACAAGACCAAGAACCACATATTCATTTACAACATTATATACTGCACTGTACAGAGCCAAGAAAAGTATGCACATAAGTCCGTCACAGTATGATTCTCTAGAGCAAACTGACTCACCTACATGTCACTTGGTTCACAGTTCAAAGTACAAACCACCAACATCAATATTGCTTTATTATACACTTTGGACTGGTTTCACTGGAATGGTCCAAGTTCTCTAAAATCCATTAGTCCATTTTATGTAAAAAACACAGTCTCGGATGAGGCTCGATCTATAATCTCAAACTCCCTTTGAGACTCAGATTGATGATGAAGGGAAATATGCATGCCCAGATTTACTACTTTTCAACTTTTTATGACATCTATTCTACACTTTAGTGTCCTACTACTTTTTTTTATTTTTTATTTTTTACGGGAGTTAGTGAATCTAGTCCGATGGGTCTCATACGATACAGCGATGAAAGATGGGCCTTTTTTTGTTGTCAGCATGAACTATTGGGCTGGTGAAGGCTGTGAAGACGATGTCTGTAAACAGAGCATCCTTTGCATACACTTGACATCCAAAAATGACACAAAATCGACAACACTGCATTCCCACAAAACGATTAAATAGACTATAATAATATTATAATAGTCACTTGATAGACAGTTCAAGATAGCAGTTCTCATATGAGAAAAATAGTAGTGCAGTTATTGGGTTGAAATTTAAGCAGAAGCAAAAGCTATGTAACAAAAGCATTCGCTAAAAGTGATTTGTGCATTCTCAAACATGTTTCTCTTCAAAAGGAAAAAAAAAAATACTAAACAACAATAAAAGACAACATAAAGCAGAAAAATCCATTGATAATTCCATTGTTTAGAGTCAGGACGAGCAGTAATGAGTAGCCCAGGTTTGGATCAATTAAAGTGTTGCAATCAATCACTTTAGCAACCAAGTAGTAATAACAATTTTTGGTTCAAAGTGTTAATACAGGTTTCTAACACATAGAAATCGCAAAGGGACAACATAACATTAGCATAGAATGTGAGAGTTAAAGTTACACAATATTGGGAAAGTGCTAGACACAGGAACACAATGTTATATTGATTGAAGAAAGGGTGCTCCAGTTGGTAGGCTCAACTTAGTCTAAATCAAAACCTAGATCTAGATCTAAACTGATTTCAGCACTGAAATCAGATGGGTATCTGCCAATTCACCTCTAGTCAAAATGGGATGAAAAGAGTAAATTTTCCAATCATCCTAAAATGCATTTCATTCTCATCTTCACTTAACAACTAACCTGGCAGGATGTAATTGGTAAGATCAAGATCAAGATACAGTGAGGTTGTTGAATCAGTAAACTATGTCAAACAACCAAAAAAGAAAGACATATTTAGGAGGGAGTCAAGCTTTGAGACTGGGTTGTTAGTGTTTTACAGTACATCTCCATAGTCCTGCCATCACCACCCTCCTAGCTGGGCATCAGTACCAGCCAGGGCAGAAAACTATGTTTTTATCCACCTGTGATAATGGCTGTTGGATTCAAAATTGCCCCAACCACTTAAACTTTTACCTGCCAAATTAATATCTAAATGTAATATTTTGTTCAGAATGATGGTTAGTTATCTGCCAAGTGGCTGGTAGAGTAGACAATCTTACAAGCCACAGCAAAAGTATATAAGGTACCACAATTTGACAGGTGGTTAGTGTGAATTTCCCACCCTGGTACCAGTTTTGTGATTGAATCAGGCCTGGTCCTGGGATTGTTCCCTGATGAACTCCTCCAGGACGGTGATGATGCTGCAGGCTTCAGGCAGGTCGCTGTGCTCCGCCCTGGCGTTCTGCAGCAACACGTCCCCATTTCCGCAGCCCTGTAGGAACTGGCAGCAGCGGAAAAGAGCGTAGTGACTCATCTCTGCTTGCCGCACAAAGCGCTTTAGGCTGTTCATGTCCTGGATGGCCTGCAGAGTGGCAGCGGGGGTTTATGGAGAAAATAAAACAATAGGAAAAAGGTCACAATAAAGGAGAGAGCCAGTGGGAGAGAGTGTCTTCAAACACAGCAAGATCAAGGTCAAAAGTCATTATGTGTCCGTGTGTGTTTTCCCACCTTTAGTTTGAAGTTCTCCAGGATCTGTCTGAGCAGGAAAGGATTACAGCGCTCTGCTGCATTTAGGAATGCCTGAATCCAGTCATCACAGAAACTATTACTGACTGGGGGAAAAAACATCTGTTAAGACTATTGGGCTTTGTAAGATTTGCAGTACAGAGTAGAAAAAAACAAAACACAGTCCTTCATCCATTTTAGACCTAAGTTGGTGTGTGAGGGTATGTCTCAGAGTACCACCTACCAGTGTTGGAGAGTGTGGGTGGGCTAGTGGAGCAGTCTATGATCAGGTCAGAGTGCGTGTCCTCGGAGATGGCCTTACATAGAGAGGCTGTAGTAGTGTCTTGCTGAGACAGACCCTGCAAACTGGCTGCTTTGATGAACCTGATATACAAGAGGAATATACTGCTCCTTTAGCAGTCCTAGGGTTTGGTAATGCAGTATTGTAAGGACGGGTACCGTAAAGTAACTCACCTGAATATGTCAGCCTTTGTCCTCTCGTCTGAATTGATGACCTCTACATGTGTGTGACTCAGAGCCTGGATACAGAATGCTTAGTGGTTGCAATGCATTGTTCTGGGAATATTTTTATGTCTCAACACAAACAGAAGTAGAGTAATCTAAAAATAATTGAACTGGATCAAAGTATGCACAGGGAATGTTTCAGTGCATGGCGTAAATAGACCTTTAAGTTGTCTTATGATTTCACATTTTTCAACATTTCACATTATTTTACCTTTATTTGGGTAACAAATAGGTTACTACCAAGCAAAAACCTCAATAGAATGACTATTCCTAAATGGTATCAGTTCATGGTCATGGTCATGATAGAATATTCTACACGTGAAAAGTGACTCACTGCATGCAGCAGGAAGCTGATGCTGCTATGGACCAGCTGCACC
Organism: Monocentris japonica; assembly: GCA_900323365.1. NCBI lineage: Eukaryota > Metazoa > Chordata > Actinopteri > Trachichthyiformes > Monocentridae > Monocentris > Monocentris japonica. The sequence goes on along the minus strand of OOFE01012241.1, from coordinate 6,512 downwards.
ACCCGATAAATGTGCATCACAGACTCCTCGTACCACCGGCTCAGATATGGACGCACCTCCGTCTCCAGGTTCTGCAGCTGAGCACACATGGAGGGACAGAAAACAATCTTACATCAACAATACTATGATATATACAGCCTGTTTCAGAAGTAGGTATACATTTTTATGTACATTATTCTAGATGTATAATTTGCAGTATTAATAAATGCTTAAAATTATCAATTGAATGTGCTAAATAAGTTAAAAATGACGAAGATTATACAGCTTTGTTATGCATTATTATTATTATTATTTAAAATTGTATAACTACTTTTGAGACACCCAGTATGTGTGTGTGTGTGTTACAGCTCCACTGCACAGTTATTCCAATCTCTTACCTCTGGGGTTTGTAGACTGCTTTGCAGGCCTTGGACGTATTTATCCAGCTCCAGTCTGAATGTGCGTTGAGTCAAGGCAATGCTGTGGATGCATTGTAATGTGGAACCTTTAAATATAGAGAGGATTATCTGTACAATTAATGGTGGAGGACCTTGTATGATGCTTATTACATGGGTTGACTTTATACCAATACCATATAATAAGTATTGTCAGAAAAGGATATAAGTTCAGTCCTTTTTCAGAGCCCCCCATAAAACAGATGACATATCCATTGCCATCAGCCTCAGGCTGCTCAGGGGACCTCTCCTGCTCCAGGAGACAGCAGTAGCAGCCTACTGCCTGCTCTGGGACACTGGGAAGAGTCAAGCATCAACACATATGTAACACATAAACATCCCAAGTCATTGAGTTTGTCCAACTCAGAACTTAAGGACCTTCTCCTTTTAAAGCTACTGTATATGATTTTTATTAATGCAGTGGAATCAAACAGGCTACACCTGCAATAAAGCCATGTGTACTACAATAATGTTTTTTTGTATTCCTCTTAGTAAGTATTTAGTGTAATTTGATTGGGGATGCAAAGGTGTGAATATGAAAAAGTCATTCTTACCTGAGCTCCACAGTGGCGATGTTGCCCATACCCCCCAGCAGGGCTCCTTTACTTAGCCTCCTTGAGATGTAGCAGCGCAGCTCAGGTTCTGCCTCTGATGGCAGGCTGCTGTCAACTAGGGTCAGGCTGCGGACAGGACAGACTTAGTATGGATATAGGCAGATAGTGGGGGTGATGAGGAATTTCGAAGCCAGTCAAGTCAATGGAGAGGAGATGGAAGAAGCTGATGACCAGAAGCCACATCCACACAACACACCAATAGAATGACATTAAGCTTCTATTTGTTCAACTGAGTCACATAGCCTTAAATAAGTGCTTTCCTTTGTATTTCTAATATCCCAAAATCATTGAGAGAATGCATTTTTTGCCATTATTCTATACCACTCATATCATGATATTGATTCATTTTCCTCAAATCCAGTTGCCAATTGCACATGCCAATGGAGAGCACATAGAGATGTGCTTAAGGCCATGTAACTCAGTATTGTAGAAACAGCCAGCACAGTGATGACCAATCAGAACACAATCACGGTTGAAGAAACAGCATTGATTCCATGTTAATGTTGATTCCAGTGGCAGCCCCGTGGATACACCAATGCACAACAGTGAAAGCCACAGAGGAACAACTACTGAAAGCAAGGAGGAGTGGGTGGATGGCTCCTTCGTTACCTAAAGTCATCCTGACTGGTTGTGGAGTCTGCCCTTCTCTGGTTCCATGCCACATTTTCCCCAGTAGCCTCAGATCTAAGACAATCAACAGTTTACTCATCACCTGGTTAGTTACTAATATGCCAATCTGTTTTTGTCTGAATGAATGCCACTGACAGCGATTCAGGAACCAGGGGCCAGAAAAACTGAAAAGTGCTTTTGGGAAAGATTGTTGGATTGAATTAGTGATACAGGGAAACACACACATCTACACATCAAGGAGCATGTTATATTCAGAAAAACATCATGTTCTGCAATATACTGTGAAATGTATGTGTGTGTATGTGTGTGTGTTTGATATCCTGTAAAATATGGGTAGAAATGTAAGTAACCAATGCCTCTTAAGAAATAAGACTTGTGGTCATTTTCCAATGCATTCAAGAAATGTAACGTAACTTCCTCTAGAGATTTCCGACTATTTAGCTAACAAGGTTATGTTATTGCAGAGCTAAAATGAGAGCCCACGCCGACACAGTTAACTGTCCAATTTTTGGCTTAACTTGTTATCTAACGTTAGCACAAAAGAAAGCAAGCTCTAGGGCAAGAGCTGAGCACTGAAAACATTGTTACCTTGTGCCTTGATAAAGATAGATGGTGTAGTAGCAGTTCAGTTGAATCTTCTGGTTGTATCCTGCAATTTCTTCGCTGTCAAAGTCATCTCTCTCTTCCACATCAATTGAGTCTTGGAAGGACGAGGTCTGGGAGGTAAACATTACTGCTGTTGCACGTAGCTAGCTAGCAACTGTCTAAAATGACAGATAAGGTGGTAACGTTATTGTTATTAATTATATTGAGTTGATATTACTGGCGTTGGTGTCATTAAGACTGAAATAGTAAATGAGTAATGCACGTTAACGCACCGAATGTAGTGGTGTAAAATAAATCGTGTACCTATATTACATGTAAAACATTCAGTGACGTCTGTGTGTACGTTCAACAAAAATGTCCGACTATGATATTGATTTCACGTATTTAGTTCCTGAGGCCATTGATTAATAGACATATGTCTTGTAAATCTGCAATTTCATACCAATCAGGAAATAGCAAAAATACTAGTATACTAGTGCGTTTATAATAATAATAATAGTGCGGCGTTGCATTGTCCCCAGTCAGCACTAGACGTCTTTTCAACGTCTATACTTTAGCTCTCATAGCACAAGATGTTTTTGGCTGCATATTGTCCAGTTTTAGACCAAGTTGTAAATACATTTTTACATGTTTAAACAATGCATAAACAGATGTAAATATCAGGAATATACCCAAGAGAGCTCCATTTGTACAAGATAATGCTTTAATTTTTGTAGACGTCTACTGAACCTTCACTTTAGCTTAATTTTTGTCTAGCTGCTTTAAACCATTTAGACGTATTTTAAACGGCCAATCAAATTGGCGGTGTGGAAATAATGGCTGAATAAATAATGGCTGAATAAATAACTACCGGACTGAGAGAAGTGAAAAGAGAGAAGTAAAGTGAATGGTCTGGTAAGGCAGATATTTACAAATTTAGGTTACTGTGACACGGTACACTGCCTTGTCACTTGAGAAGTGTCAGCTCAGGTAGCCCAAACATACAGTTGTTTTTGGCGCCGCCAGAGGGCGCATTACTTCATCTGAAAGCCTATCTGGTCCACGCCGCAATGTCTTGTGGGATGTTGGAGACCCAACGCCATCTTCAATTCAGCTGTTGTGTTGTTTCAGTTGTAGGTAAATTGCCAGTGCGGAAAACATGGGAAGAAAGAAGAAAAAGCAAATGAAGCCTTGGTGCTGGTATCCTTTTCTTAATATTATGTTTTGTATTATATCTAGCTAGTAAGTGATGTCTTTTACAAGACTTGGTTCTAAAGTAGACAGCGTTAGGCGACGTTAGGCTACAATTACCCTACGTTTATCTTAGCTAAAGTTAGCTAAGTGTAAGTTAGCCGAAGCTTAACAGTAAGTCTCTGGCAGGATCCCAGGTTGTGGAGTCACAGATTTTATCCCCCAGTTTATAGTATTGCAACAGTTTATTGTATGGCATTGGATGAAATGTAATAGGATATCAAAGACTCGTGATTTGAGGTGTACTTTTGAGCCAGATGTCTTCAACAAAATGAATAAAATATTCGTTAGAGCATTTTTGAAACACATTTAATGCAAACTCTTAAGTGACTGAGGGTGAACATAAATCAACAGTCTTCCTAAACCGTGAACTCAGGTACTGTAACAGAGATTTTGACGATGAAAAGATTCTCATTCAGCATCAGAAGGCCAAACACTTCAAATGTCACATCTGTCATAAAAAGCTGTACACTGGCCCTGGGCTAGCAATCCACTGTATGCAGGTGAGAAACCCAATCACGACAACACAATGTCTTTCTGTTTTTATTTGCATTCTGTTAATTTATTTGCTATATAATTGCCATGTTAATTGACTAGCTAAATGAACATGTCACTTACATTAATTCTTTTTAGGTACATAAAGAGACCATTGATGGAGTTCCCAATGCAATACCTGGAAGGACAGACATTGAACTGGAAATCTATGGCATGGAGGGTATTCCAGAGAAAGACATGGAAGAGAGAAGAAGGGTACTAGAACAAAAAACTCAAGGTATTGCTACTAGAAGAATGCCTTAATAACCCTGTGACGTGTTTATTTTTGCTGACCAAAACTATATTATTCTGTTCTATTTTCTTTGCCTCAGAGTCTCAGAGGAAGAAGCAGAACCAGGATGACTCGGATGAGTATGATGAGGATGATGAACCTGGTCCCTCCTTCCAGCAGCCTGCTGCTGCTGCTGCTGCCCAGCCCCAGGCAGGCTACATCCCCCCTATGACTCAGCCTGGTATGCCTCCTGGGTCTGGAGCTCCAGGAATGCCACCAGGCAGCTACTCAGGTGGGGACAGTGATTGGTTTAGTTAGACCTGTTTCGTATATGAACAATTTTTATTGTTTTTGTGAGCGTGTCTGTGACCAAGGCATACCACTTTGTGTAAATGAGTTATCGCTTTATCTTAGGAATGCCCCCAATGATGCCTGGTGTGCCACCAATGATGCCAGGGATGCCCCCAGTACTTCCAGGAATGCCACCAGGGTCAGGGCTTGGCATTTCCTATCTTTGACTGTCATGCTTGTAATTTCTTCTATAATCCTATCTTGTATTTTCTAAATATATAATTTTCTCTGTGAATTTAGTATGATGCCAATGGGTGGGATGATGCCTCCAGGTCCAGGGATGCCCCCAATGATGCCAGGCATGCCACCAGGTACCCACTGCCCTGTCAGCACACACTTTCACAAACCACCCATCTCAGATACCAAAGTGTTTAAAATCTGTTTTAACATTGCTGCAGTGGTGAGGCTGCATGTGTCAACATATATAGTTAACCTGTCCTGCCATTCTGTATGTCAGGCATGCCTCCTCCAGTGGGCCACCGTCCAGGCATGACGCACATGGCTCAGGGCCCCCCTACAGCAGGACCAAACATGCTGACGAGACCTGCCATGCCTGCAGCCACTGCCCCCTCAGCCCAGCCTACCGTCACCAAGCCTCTTTTCCCTAGTGCTGGACAGGTAAAACCATTGTCATATGATGCACTGCAGCAACCTCTCCATCTCTCTCACGCATTTTGACAGGGTTCTTGTGCAAGGAATTTTTCCATGCACACACAGGCTGATATATAAAAGACGTGACCTAGCAATTCTTTTAACTGCAGGATAATTTACTATTCCTATTCTTTACTCTTTTTCCTGTGCTACAGATGGGGAGTCGGGTTGCAAGTACAAGTACAAGTGCAGGCTCGTCGAGTGCAGACTCTCAGTCCGCCTCCTCTAAAGCTGTGTTCCCTAGCATGTCACAAGTACGCAGATGTCTGCCTGCCCCTCTCTGACAAACTACAGCTTTACAATTGGCATGCACACAATTGTATATAGTTTGCTTATAGAAAAGTAGGGTAGATTGGACAGTTTATTTCTGTTTATTTGTGTGCTGAAGCTGTATTACTGAGGGATGCTGAAATCAAACTAGTTATGTCTGCAGAAACAACTTTTGAAGGGTTTTGTGATTTGACGCTACATGCCATTGTTTTCTTTTACTACAAATCTGCATTTATGGAACACCACAGACCTCTTAAAAATAGCTTTGTCACCTTTTGACCAAAGAAAAGTTTGTTAAACAAATAGTTCTTATGCAGATTTGTAAAGCGGGCTACTTATTTCTGAATTGGTATAGGGCAATGCAGCACTGCATGCGTTTTGTGTTGTTTTTTTTTTTCTCGCAGGCTTGAAGGAATATGTATGACTTTGGTCATACTTTGTTAAGTTGCTGTCTTATCTTTGTAACAACAGTGTAGCTGGTGCTGCATTAACAACGTTGCATCAATGACTAAGACTCCCTTTACACCTGGCATAAACATACACGCTATCACCGCTACACGGTGATCACATTGTAATCATAAAATTCAGATGTAACTGTAAAAGACTCACTAAACGTCTGATCACCCAATAATGGTTTTGGAAATAAACTTTCATTTGCGGATCAAACCAGGAAGCACATGCAAATCAAACAGGTGGAAGGCAGCTTGGATAGTAGCATACCCTTCAAAATGGATTGGCAGGATACTCATGGATGGGGAACAACGAGAAGAGGTGTTTACTCTTTAAAAGACTGAAATGTCTGCATTGAAGAAAAGAGAAATCCAATAATAGGCTGCATGCTGGAGATGCATTTTAATGTTTAATGCCAGGTATAAAGGGGGTCAAACATCACCATCACGGGGGTAACCTTAAAGTATGATCAAGAGGGTTATTTTTTCTGTTCCCCTGTGAAAAATGAAT
>OOFE01012240.1:0-23818 GCA_900323365.1 Monocentris japonica | reverse complement strand
CCACCGCTCCTCACTGCTCGGCGCTGCTCGCTACTGAACGCTGCCGTTGTTTCCCCGGGCTCTCCGCTCCGGCGGAACAGCGCCCCCTCCGGTGTCATTGCGCGTTACACCGCCGAGGCCCCGTGCAAACGTGTCCCAGGATACTGCATAGATTACTACCCAGGTAAAACAAACCTTGTGGAATTTAAGGTTGAAATTGATATTGATAGTGATATTGATTAGTTAGAAGGATACTGTGTGAACATCACAGCAAAAGTATGAGTCTAACTTATAGGATAACTGTAAGCAAAATGTATGCTATCCTCCTTCCCTCAATCATAGCTAAATTCACATCCATTCCAGTCAGGAGCCAATTTTTAAACACAATAAATTCTAAAGCCCTGAAGCCCAACATGTAATGCGATGACTTCTGAAGGTATGTTTAATCAAGCAGCTTATATCCTGCTGTACATGTATATTTTCAGATATTTCAATAAAAAAAAACTTTTACCCCTATCAGTGCACTTTCTTTTGGCAATTCACTCCGACACTGAATAGGAAATGAAGCTCTCAATGATGCTCAACATCAATGAAGCTTTAGCTACTTTTAGTTGTCTGGAAACAGAGATACGGCGAGTCAACCGTGTAACTCAGCTGGACAAATAAACCTCCTAAATCCAGCACTAGCACACCAATATGCTGAATGTCTTTGAAAGGCTTGAAATGTTAGTCAATTTCATCCATCCAAGAAAAAAATGGCATAAAATATTAATGCACACTCGCATTAATAACACCTGCTGGACAATCAAACGACCACCATGTTCAAACAACATTGTGTGCTATCTGTATTTATGAAACGGTAACTCTGGTGTTTGATCGTGGCATGTGTGAAGTGTGAACCAACCTGGGCCATAGTCACACAGTACCACACAAGACAATGTGAGCATTGTTGGAAGTTTTAATGCTGTGAGAGTGTGTGTGTGTGTGGGGGGGTGTGTGGTGTGTGTGGTGGGGGTTTCTTAGCACATTCCTAATTGCAACAGAGGACCTGGGAGGTTCTCTGTTGCCGTGGGCAGGGGTGGAAACAGTACTAAAACACCTTACTCAAGTAGCAGTACTGTTGCTTTACTGAAATGTTACTTAACCTTAACAATTTTCTCCACTTGCTCGTGCAGGTTTGGCCTACAGCATTTCTACTCTGTAACAGGTGTGTAAAATAAAAGTCAAGCTACTGGCTTAAATAAAATATCCAAAAAGTAGAAGTACACAAAAAGCTACGTAATTACAGTAACTAGAGTAAATGTAATTAGTTACTTCCACCCTTGGCTGTGGGTGCAGTAAAAGATGCATCAGAGCTGAAAGATTTCATGCTACAAGCTCTACTGATGCTCGCCCATTCTGCTAAATGAATCGGTGAATCCGGTGTTGGTTAGCAGAATTGTGGACAGCTTCATGGGCTGATACACTTTTGGTGGCCAGACAGATAGGAATGTAAACGGTCAGACAGACAACAGTATTGTCTTAGCAAAAAAAGGCAGAGGCTTGGGGCTTCGATTAAGACATTTCTTTTTCTCAGATGGCAGTCTCTCACACCACAACAAACGTTTTTGTTATAATATATCAATGATGCGTGACTTTCATGAATTCCTGAACCTGCTGCTCTGTGTTAATCACTCATTTGTTTTTATATAAATGTGCCATTTTTCTTACAGTGTTCCAACTCCTAGTCTTTCTAGACTTACCTAGTCTTCTCATGTTGGCATGTTTGCTTGCTAGTTTTTACTTGGTTGTCTAATGATGTGTGCTTTTTATGTGTGTATGTCTGCCTATCACATTGTCTTAATGGTACTCACGCAATGTCTGCATTACCTTTTGTACGTATTTGCCATGGTTAATTTTGCCTGCATGATGAAATCGCATTACTTTTTTTATGATACTTGTCTTGTCTTCTCAATTCATTTACAGTAATGTTCATCAATGTGCATTGTCCCTGTAAGAATAAAACCTGAACTGAAAAAGAACTGAAACCTCTATCTATCGTGCATGAACATGGTGTAGGCCCACTTCACTGGCTGTGAAGCATGGAATAAAATCGACTCCTCTGCAGGTAAAGGTGCTGTAAGCCCCAGGCTCAGGCATGTCTTGTGTTTCATACTGACTCCACAGTCTCTGACATTTGTTTTCATTAACAACTGTACAATTAGTAAATATAACAAATATATAGCCCTGCTGAAATTAGCCTACAGTATGAGGTCAATCTAATTGCATGGTATTTAATTGTCAACGTTGATTGCATTATGATCTAAAACATAAAATGAATCGTCCATCAATCATTTCTTGACATTACAAAGTTGTGACACAAGCATGTTCACACACATGAAACCCAAAAAAGGGAAGTAAAATGAAAGAAGTGACTGATCAACAGCTAAATGGAAATACACAGTACATCAGCACTTGCTTACAAAACTCAACATGCTGATAGATATGATGATATATTGAGAAGCTGTTCTCTCTATGTCAGATTAGATCAGGATATGAATGCTTTTTTTCAATGATCATGTCATTCATAGGGTTAATTGTAGTTCGTCTATCATATGCAATATGTTATGGTGTACGGTGTAGCCTGTGAGTCTCCCACCTGGTTCCTGGGCCTCGAAGGTGTGTAACCTCCATTACCTGGGTTCAACAGACCACACAAACAGCACTTTTATGTCCACTATTGCCCTGGGTGGCTGTGTAACATGAGCCGTCAGAAGAGGTGAACCCGTCTGGCCTTGCATTGTCTCATGTTAGTGGGAAAGGAGAAACCGGAGAGATGATGCATGTTGAACGGGGGGAGGGAGGGGTGCAGGTGGACCCCCATAGGTGACAAGGCCTTTCTGCACAGATTAGCTGCATTTTTGTTTGGAACAAAAAAGAACACTGATTTAAAGAAAGGTCTCTGTGGACCACATGTCAACTCAGAGGTGAAGCTGTTTCATTTCTTAGTGGGTAGAGATTGAGATCCGATTTCTAATGCCGCCCGCATACACACTGTCCTCCACGGATTCATTGTATTGATTATTGCTGGAGTTTACTGAGTTAAAAGACACAGGAGGGCTGTGTTGAAATACTGCTCTAGCTAATCCACTCCTCTCAATCAAATAAAACAAACAGCACTCACTATCATTTTACCATTCAAAGTAGGGGGAAATATGACTTTTAAACATAAAGTTTCACTGAGCCATGGAACCCTACCGCTCTGGATATACTCTTCAAAATAAACTATAAGTGATATTTCTCACAATATCACATGTTGGAAGTTCACAATTGCTCAAAAAATATTTGTGATATGAAAATTGCACCACAGGTAAACCTTACTGATACATACTTGCATAATGCCATACTTGTAAATACATAGATATAGCATGGACACACTGTTCTTTCACCCTAAGGGACCGTTTTATAGCTTGGCTCAACTTTGTAATCATAGCCATTATAACCCACTAACTCTTTTAATTGCCTGTGAAAACACAGCTTTTGTTCAGAACAGCATATTAATGATTGGATTTCACTCATTTGCCACCTTCACGCTGACATTATTGGATTTTAGAAGCCCTGTAACTGCCAGCTCCTTACGTTTCACTGTAACGAAATCAACATCGCAGCGACCGGAGGAGGAAACCAAGCCCGCAAGTTATCAGAGAGGCAGGGAGACATGCCCAGAATGTGCAGCAGGCACAGGCATTTAGCCAGCTGTTGTACCACACTGGTCACTGCAATGCAATGTGATAATAACAGCTGAATTTAGTCATTCAAATAAAGGAATTCAATAGGACTTTGGCCAGGCCCTGATACGGCTAACCATGAAATCCATTCAGCACACAGAGCCAGGTGAAAAATGGCCACACGTCAATGTGATTTTACACATGATTTTCTACATCTGTGGAAAATCTAGGAGGTGATGAGGTAAATATTGGACCCGCAGTGCAATCATTTGTCTACAAGACTTGGATTAGGCTGCACAAGCTGAAATTTGATGGACATTTTATGCTTTTCTTGGAGTTGTAAAAACGTTAACTTCAATGGCTTGGGATGGAACTACTGGGACTCACTGACGATGAGACTGAAATGTAATTTTGCGGTGAACTATTCCTTTACTTCTGAACTATTCATTTACTTGCTGAATGCATGAAATGATCAACAGTGGAGACTGCCATCAGACAGCATCTACTGACACCACTGTAATAGCAGTGCTCTGTTGCCTAATTTCATTTGTATTTACTATGGAATTACTGCAGAACTATGTAACATCATTTATACAGATTGCTGAACTCTACTGCCGTGCCAATGACAGCATCATGCTCAAGTATAGAGTGAACTGTCCGGATTGCGACAAAGCTCAGCAGTGACTCCATCTAGAAACAGAGAGCACAGAGGCCGCTCCCTGTTTTACAGTGAAAGTGCGTGAATGCCGAGCGACTTTGTAGAAGTTGTGTCTGCATCGGTGGCTGTGTGAAGCATGGCATTAAATCACACTGTGAAAGGGAGAGCCCCTGATCCTGATCCTGTTGTGACAGTGGTATGGTTCTTTGTAGGGAGACCAGTCGCAGTAAATCTGCTCTGCTCCCCTCTCACAAAGGACTGCTTCCATTTATGGCTGCTGGGTGGGGGTGTGCCTCTGAATCAACAATGAGGGGAGTGGGACCCGCAGACCTCTCTGAATTCTTTCTCAGGCCGGCCCTGCAGATGACACAAGGCATTCTGGGACTCCTTTGTTGCCGCTGCAAAATGCAGAATTGAATTTCCTCGGTACAAAGGAATGCCTTCTAGGTTGTGGTGGCATTATCTCATCACAAACAGGTCATAGTTGGTGACTTTACCTGAGTTTGGACTTCTTACATAGTGTCACATGTATCTCCCAAACGTCACCTTGTCAGAAAAACAGCCTTGTTTTAAGGTTCCAATGGGTTGTGAAAGAATTTCATAAGCCCCAGGGGCCAAGGAGTCATAGTGTTATCTCAAGTCCACGTAATCCTTCAATTGGAGTTACAACATGAAAATCACCAAAATTGGAGTTACAAGGTTTTCACACGACAGAGATAGGTGGACCAATTATGCTCATCCCATCACTGTCATGTATGCCTTTCCTGAGTATATAAAAGATTGCAATTTGCACAAAGTGCTTTGGAGTGTTACTGAATCAAACATAATGGTGACTTCAAATCCTGATTGTCCCATTATGAAGTAGAAAACAGCAACCTGAGTATCAGTTATGGGCTCCAAAGTGAAGACTTCCTTCCAATTGTTATTGTCGGCCACTCCTTGCCATTTAAGCTTTTGTTGTTAAAAATAACTTCTCGTCAGGAGAAAAGCCACCGCGACTAATGCTGAGGAAACGTGCTCAATCATGAGCGCCAGCGTTTCCGACATGACCTTCACTCACGTCCGGAGCAGATCTGAGCTTCTTTGACCCAAGACTCAAAACGGATGGGTCGTGAAAAAATTGCGTCGAGATAGAGTAGTAGAGTAGTAGTTTTTTTGGGCTGAAAACAAACACTGGAATAACGAGTAGACGCCTCCTGTTATTTTGTCTGTTTTTGGAAGTATCTCTTCGAAGTTTTAAGCCAAGGCTGAAAAACTCCCAGTAATGTGATTTGACTAAGGGCGAGTTGCCAAGGTGATGAATGCTCCAGTACTCCCAGCAGGACATCAGCTAAGAGATTCAGCCAAATCACTCTACTGGGCTGGAGACCTGCCTGCATTTCACACAGTGGCTACACTCACACACTTAAGCCATTACTGCCCCTGTTGACCCTATACATCTAGTATGCTAGGTGGGCTTTAATCTACACAGAATGCTTTACATGGAGCACACTGGGTTACACTGTATGTCTTAGTTTGCACCACAGCACTTCATCTAGAGTGATTATCGCCACATACTCAATCACACTAAGGCTCCGTACTAAAACGGGTCAGTACCCATTTTACATAAAGACCCATGTGACAGCCCTCCACGGTGGACGTTTCCCTCCCCCTCCCCTGCTGCCCTGTACGTGACCAATATAATGGGGAGAGCCATTGCCAGTGTAAATGGACAGTAGTGGTCACCATGGATACCGCAGATTCCAAACAGCAGAGTGGGCAACCAAAAGCTGGTCAAAGTTGGTCATTGTGCACCATGCTGATGAGTGATGAATGGTGTGTCATCAAAATGATCTCTGTTCAAATCTCTTGCTCACCCTCCTGCATGCACAGTGAGCTCCTGTCAGCAATGTAAAAACTGTGGTCATGACTGAAGGTTTGTGAAGCCCTTGTGCAAGAATAGAAACTTTTATGCAATTAGTCCTTTTGCTGACTGAATGTTTATATTATATTTACCAATTTCATATGTTGAAGAGGAGATTGTGCATGTGATGAATGAAAATAGTTTATTGTGCGTCTGTCAACAATAAGAACACTGAATAGAAATGGTATTCATGCAAGGGTAGCCAGGAAGAAGCCTTTACTGTCTAAAAAAAACAAAGCTTCTTGTCTTAGGTTTACCAGAGACCATCTGGACCACCTGGTCTGGGCTGTTTTTCTTCCTCTGGACCTGGATGATGACATCATTAAGGGTACCATGAATTCTGAGGGAAACCAGAGAATTCATGATTGGAACGTCAGACCATCAGTCAGAGAGCTGGGCTGAAAGTGGCTGTTCAACAAGCCGATGATCCTAAATAGTGAAATGAATCTACCAAAGAACGCCTCAGGAAGAAGAGGTTTAGTGTTTTGGATTGGCCAAGTCAAAGTGCTGACCTAAATCCAGTTGAGATGCTGTGTGACACCTCAAACCTCACTGAGTTGGAAGAGTTCTGTAAGGAGGAAGATGCCAGAGACTGATCAGTGGCTCTAGGAGACATTCACATCAGCGTGTCATCGCTAAGGGAGGAGCCACAAGTTATTGATTGAAGGAGTTCACATATTGTGGCACGCAGTGATTTTTTGTTAAATAAACCAGTTTTGTTAAATAAAATAACAATGAAAGTATAATATTTATTTACATGTTCTATATTTGGGATTAAGACTTGAGGTTTAGATTCAGATTTTATAAGGTGATTCTTCTGATATATGAAACACAGACCACACCCTGTCAAAGTTAACCTCTTTTGAAGTGTCCTGAATGATTAAAAGGTCTTTCAGTATATGACATATACCATATAGCTCTCAGATGTACGTGGGTACCTCTTCACACTGTAAGTTGTTTCAGTGTTCAGTTGCAGCAGGAACATCAGCTGCACAACAGCTTTAACTTCTGGGAGACGGAGTTTCTCTGCCAGGAAATAATTTAGGTTCACTCTGATCCATGGAGCCTAAACTCTGGCTTTATTACTCCAGGACAGGCATTTGGCTTTCGTTCAAGCAACACAAGCCACAAGGCAACACTTGCAAAAGTGCCAGACACTCAATCAGACTGTATAGATCGACTCCAAATGTCAGAGTTGTTATCCCAATGACTTCCTGTTATTTGCACTTTGGTTCCTCCAAACAAAATACCAATATCAGCCAGAGTTAATATCTTATCAGAGCACATTCTGTCTCCCAGGCATGTTGATGGGGGATAGGGAGGCTAACCTGTCATTTAATATTGGAAATATGCTATAATTGTACAGAAGGATAAATGTAGCGAGAATGTGTCTTGCTAGAAAATCAGTAAGAAAACAGCTCACACCTCTGAGCAAAACATCTCTGATATAAGCGAGGTGTCAGATGCACTTTGCTTTGCCTGGTTTGTTCAAGGTCAAGAGGTTGTGTTCATTATTGCCGGGTGTGCACAACAAAACGGATAAGGGGAGCGAGGCAAGTCGTCCTTGTGTCCTCATGGCCACTTGTTTGCTGAACCAGCGGATAGATAACAGAATCACACAGCGCCCTTGCTTGGTCTTCGTTATGTCTTCCAGAGTAAAGTGTGAACATCAACATAATTTTTCTACATCAATATATATATATTTTTTTTAGGGTAATCTATAATAATTTTCTGACAGCATTAAAGAAATAATAAATAATGAATGACTATTTCAATAAGCATTGGGCTAAATTATTGATAGCACAGTAAAGTAGGAGAGGCTCTTCTGCATGGCATGCTGTCAGGCTTTCAAACCTTGTTGCCTTTTTTTAATGCAGCAAATGTACAAAGATGAGACGCAGTAACGTGGAAGGAAAGACGTTTGAATGGTGGTAAATATTCAAAGCTGACTGACCGGTGTGCTCAAGGCGGGTCAGGGGATGCTACCGTACAAATAGGCGTTTGGAAAGCGCACCAACAGCCACTTGCACCTGTCTCTTGTCCTTTGACATCATTTTCGTGTCAGTGAACGCTGAGCAGCTCCACTGTACCAGCTGCTCTGCGGAGGAGATCATCGCCATGACAACGGGACTATTGATGTTTGATAAAGCCGGAGCATGAGAGGCAGTAATAACTGTCTATTTCAGGTGAGCAGTACAGAAAAGGCTAAAGTAAAAGGTAATGCAATGCTAACGACTAAGTTACCCAGTCGGTGTTGAGGGAAACTGAACCTGGGGTGGGTACTAACTTACACCCTTGTGTGATTCTGACCTCCTGAGGCAGCGGTTGTCTAGTGTTTCTCTTCAGTCTGCGCTGTTGTGAATTCTCTGGCACGTCCTCATGTTGAGTATGAACACACTGAGATTGTGGACCTGTGGTGTGAAATCCTCCCAGTCCACTATCTGCAAAATCTGCCGATTTTGACAATATCTGCATTTTTCCACATGAACATTTTACACTCAAGCCCGCTCAGCTACCATCCGAAATAACCCCTACATGGCAACAGCTGTATGGCAAGAACTAGGTCGATCTAAATTTCAAGCAAAAGACAATTTTGCAATCAATCAGCAAGGAAAACACAAAGAAAGTGGCAGTTTACCCTGACAACTGGCACGCAGCAGCAAAAAATACTTATACATCAACACACCCAAACTCTTTAACACCAGCTCATAAACAATCCCATAAACTGAGGCTTTGTTGGAAAGAGTCTTGACTAGAGCAGACTAAACACATGACTGGTGCAGCTGATTAGACAACTGTTTCAAAGATATTCCGGCGTAAACTATGAGCATAATGAATTACAGACACAGGTTTTCTTCAGCTGCTCTGCTTCCAACCAGAGGACTCTTGTTCAGGCCGTACAGGATTTGGCTCTGATGTTAGGCAGCTGAATGCAGAGACTGTGTAGTTCCCTAATGAGCAATGGTCCACTCTGGGAAGGGAGTGCTTGTATCTCTGGAAAACAATGGGCAGATCGAAACCTCCCTGGACTCACAGGGATCCTGCCAGAAAGAAACTCGCCATGCCCTCACTGACAAATGGGCAGAAGAGGGGTAATCTCAACAGCATGTGGATCATCTTAAATGATGACTCAATGAAACAGAATAGCTACCAATTAGAGCATTTCCTGACGAGGGATTTGTCAAGCTGGCAGATTTAATCAACATTTTGTAAATTTACTTGAGAGAGGTCAAGCCCGATTTGATTGAATGTGAGGTTGTTGAGGTAGGCGGGTGACCCTGCTGCTTGCCCATCCCTGCACCAACTCTCCCCTCAAGTTTCCTCTGCAACATCCAACAAATGCTACATCTGACAAGGCCTGCCACGCCCGGGGGCTTCTCTGTTACTTACACCAAAAAAAGAGCAGAGACTATTACAAGTAAGACCAGAGCATGGCACGCCTAAGAGCTCAAGCACCATCTGGCCCTTAGGCTCTCCCACAGGAGAGACTAAATGAGACATGGCAGTGGGAACCAGGCAGTGTTTATAGACAGAGGAGACTAAATCTATTTTCTAATTATTGTCTATTTGTAAGAACGCATGCACCTCTGCAAATAAAAGGAGCTATGCTTCCATCTAGTGGCGATGGAAATAGGCGCGTCAGCACTTCAGTCAGCAAATCTACTAGTCAAGGAGGCTACTAAATATAAAAGAAAAAGCAATAGGTTGTGGGACCACTAACACTGGGCTCCATGTGTAAAATGCAGAGGTAACAGTACCTCTGTGAACCTCTTTTGCTCCACTACTGTGCAGGGTGTCGGGGCCTCTCACAGCAACCTACCTGTATGACTTGGGGAATTTAAACGTCCATTATTAACACGTCCAGCAGCCTGTCCGATCATAAGTACAACGCGGTTCATCTTCTCCGTGCAGCGTGCAGCAAATGCAAAGAAAATGAAAGGGGCATACGCAAAAGGCAAAATGATAATAAGTCGCATTTCCAACACCTGGGGGCGCTGTAGACGGCTTTTGCCATCACCCCGTGAGATGATTCATCTAGACTACATATAGCCTCTCTCTCTCTCAATTAGTTAGTGTCGTTTAGATTTTGATTTCACTAAAATAAGTTAGAAATGCATGGTTTCCTATCAAAGCTGATAAACGCATGGACAGAATGATGCGACATCTAGTATATCATGTAAAATGAATAGATAACCACGATGACGTTGAAATGAAAATAGCATTAAGCATCTAATTGTGTACATTTGATATGTCCATTTCATCCTTTTGTTGAAGACATATTTTATCTTCTACCTACTTTCTGCGACTTGAAAGATGATGACTAGACTTGTTGGGCCTGGAGGTTTTGGTACCTCTCTCTGATCCCGTTAAGATGCTGTGGTGAAACATTTTTCTGTAGACAAAAACGCGCCAGAGGCCTTTAGCAAATGACGGGAGGGTGGAAGAGGTGCGGGGAGTTGTCAGACATGCAGCCCTTACTCATTGGTCGCTTCAGACGCAGCAGCTCTGCCTCTCTCTCTCTCATAAATGAGCTCCCACTACACACCGACTGGAGCAGACAATCACAGGCCACTGTGGGAAGGACGCACCTTCCGTCGAGTTTTGGTAAAGTTCATGTAGGAATGAGTTTTGACTCACTCAAACGCGTTACTATTCCAAGATCCGACTCCTATTTTTAGTTTTGTCTCGCAGTTATTGTTTCTTTTTTGGGCAATTTTGCGCACAGGTTTACGCGGCTGCCGCCTTTCTAAGATGACTGGAGTTTTTGAGAATTTGAACACTGATATGCATTCGAACCAGATTACCTCAAGCAGTTACCACGGCTTGCACAAATCGCAGGAGTCCCCAACTCTGCCGGTGTCGACGGCGACGGACAGCAGCTACTACAACAGCCAGCAGCCTGGGCACTGCGCGGGGTCTCCATTTGGCCAGCTCGGCTCCTACCAGTACAACGGCAGCGCGATGAGCACCGGGCCATACAACCCCAAGTCATACGACCTTGGTTTCAACTCCTCTTACGGTGCATACGGCTCCTATGGCTCGAATCCCTCGCCTACTCCGGCCGATACAGGTAAATAAGCGCATCGATTCTTGTTTTTAGTCGATATTCCCAAGCTGTATCCAAACATTAATGATCTAAAACCTTGAAACCCATGTATATTGGCTAAATGTCTGAAGAGCAGCAAGGGCAGTGATGGTTGGCAAGATATTTGGTCACTGTGATAAATTATAGGTGTAACTATTTGCACAGATGCATACCGTGGAGCGGGCTTGATCTTTGCTCTCCGTTCTAATAATTAAGAAAAATACAACATCATATTTGGACTCATCTTCTTGCCATACCCAAATTGACGCCCATGCATGCTTCCGAGTTAGAATGTGGAATATGTGACTGTAACTGTATAAGACCCCCTTATGCACGCATGACTTCAAATTGCACTTGAATGTTTCCTTAGAGAAAGAAGAGAGCGAGCCAGAAATCCGGATGGTTAACGGAAAACCAAAGAAGGTCAGGAAACCTCGAACCATTTATTCAAGCTTCCAACTGGCTGCACTTCAGCGGAGATTTCAAAAGACGCAGTATTTGGCTTTGCCAGAACGGGCCGAGCTGGCAGCCTCCTTGGGCCTTACGCAAACACAGGTGGGTTCGTGCGTCCATGTGCTGTCAAATATCACACTACTCAAAAACAATTTTTGAAAATCCCGCATTCGATTATTCGATTCTGTGTCTATCGTGGACTTATATTTTTTTCTGTCCCCCAGGTCAAAATATGGTTCCAGAACCGCCGCTCCAAGTTCAAGAAGTTGTGGAAAAGTGGAGAAATCCCTCCAGAGCAACACGTCGCTTCCAGTGAATCCCCCCCCTGCAACTCTCCGCCAAACACTGTCTGGGACTTTCCACAGAATCAAAGAATGAACAATGTCAACCCCAGCTTACCTCAGAGCAGCAGCAGCCCTCCCAACACGACTGCGCCCTCGTCTTTTTTGGCGAATTACTCTTGGTATTCGTCTACGAACTCTGCAACCACGCATCTGCAGCATCCCCTGGTTCAGCACCACCACAACTCGGCCATCAGCGCCGGGACGATATTCTGAAAAAAAACAACGAACAAACTATCGGACAATACTGGTGAAAGAAAAGAGAGAGAAATGCCAATACTTTCATTTTACAGACCTCGTGTGTGTGTGTGCGTATGCGTATGTGTGTGTGTGTGTGTGTACACCACGCGAACTTTTACGCGCAAAGCATTTAGGACACGTTAATGGAGCCAGACAGGTTCATGGACCTTGCCAATGGTAGACGCAGATTTCTACAGTTATTTTTGTATTTATTTATTTTGTTTCTGTCGAGGGATGAATGAACCACTATTACCCAAAGCAATCACAGCCTAGGCCCGAGCCTACTTTTATGCGGACGTCACTTTTTTTGCGTCCCCGCAAGCAAAAGATTCATTGCGGGAACGACTTGTCACAAATGTAGCACAATTTAACTGTATCGTGCCTTTTCAATATGACCTCATTTTGTTGTACGATGAAAAAAAAACAGCTTACTTTTATCCATTCGTCATTGTCATTGGTTGATTTGCTTTTGAAGGGTAAGTGTCTGGATCCATCTTTGTAAATATTTTACCACAGCTTTTTTGATATGTCGCTTTGACTATTTTATATTGGTGCAAACCCATTAACCATTGTAAGCTACTGATTGTCCCATCCTCTGATTTACTTGTATCACACTTAATTGTGTTTCTTTTTGTCTTATTTATTTTTTAGCAGTGTTCCATATATGATCAGACGTTATTTAAATAAAATGTTTTCTGTGCACATGCATCACTCTCTTTTCCATGTTTAGATTATGTAAGCCCTATTGCCCTATTCCTCGTGCAGTTGCCTTTTCATATCGATCAGGGTATTATGGAGACTTTGTTTTTATTTATTGGGCGGCTGAGAAAGAGGCGCCTTCCATTCAGGCCCTTAGGCAAGTCAAGATTTTCCCACGTCAAATAAAAGGTTTTATCTCAGAAAAAAGGGCATCTGCTTCAAGGGGCACCATTAAAACTTCAAACTGATAGAAGAGCGTTTGCTGGTCTCTCTACTGGATGGAGACTGTTACAAACAATGTGTTACAATTTATAACATATATAACAAACAAATATTAATAAGCAAAACGAAAACCATCTCTTAGCGGTAGCCTACTTGTGTGTCGCTTAGCAACCACCTCACTCAGATATCACTCGACAACTCTATTGCTATGCTGAAGAAAAAAACATTTAATTTCTACTGATTAAGTGATTTCTCGAGCATTTGAGTTCATTTTTGTTATTACAACGAACGGTGTGGTAACCAGCCTTTCATATGAGCACGTTTCCCCAAGTTGACTCGTGTTTTAGACGCGGCAAACCCACCCTGTCCCGGTTCCGTCAGTGCACATGCTCTCCCGGAACTCGATCCGGTGTGGAGAGATGATTAACCGAGCCGAGACGCGGAGCCCGCGGGGCGCAGACGCGGGGCTGTCGGGAGGCAAGCAACACGCCTTGGCGTGCGAAAGGGAAGATGAAGGGGCGTGTGACTGAGCTCAGCTCCGCAGACTCGGTGGAGTCAGAGAGCCGCTTTCCAGACGTTTTATGAACTCCAAAAAAAAAGAGAAAAAAAAGGCTCGATCCAAGAGCGCCTGGAGCCAAAACAACATGGAAACATTTCTCACATCTTGCTCACTCACAACCCCAAAGTCTCTCATCGCTGAGGACGCGCAGATTGACCTACATTATTGATGCAGCTCGTGTAGGGCATACATGGAAAACACACGTCCAAAAACAGAATGAGGACAGTTATGAAAACGTTATTTACATTTTATATTCGAACTGCTGACTCACCGCTGAATGATAACCGACTTTATTTTAGGAAAAACTATATCCAGGCTGCATTTTTTTTATTAATAACACAGAAATTCACACACACGCACACACACATCGCAGGATCATCACTGTCTATCCCGCACGCTTCCCTTGGCTAAACGACCACACGCCATATAAAGTAGAATCATTTCGCTTTACATAATTAGGATGTAACTTGTCAGCGATTGCTGTTACATGATGGAGCTTTCTCCCCGGGGCTGTTTTTTATCTGGAGAGGACGGACAGGGCAGCAAAATCCACGCAAACGCATACACACGTCCAATGGACACTAAAAAAAAACATGTGTTGTGGGGAGTTAAGTGTACCACGAGTAAGTGCGTGCATAATATGCGTTGTTATTATTATAACAGCACTACGGACTGCAGCTGAATAAAACAAAATTCCCCCTGACACAGCACCAGCTTTGAAGTAATCAGATTACATTCCACTGAGATCCACGCCACAACACGATTTTAGATTTTTTTTTTTTTTTTTGGCTTATTCTCTTTGCAGGTTAGCTCTTGGTCTAAAAAGAGGAAAGTGTTATTATTATCCAACTTGATTTCCCTTGCTGCTCCCTGTGCCTTCGCCTCATCCACGGATTAGAAATGATGTGGTTTTATACTTCCGGATTTCTCTAGGCAACTTGTAAATGCCATACCCCCGATCCTAATTTATACCCTCATCTGTAATTTCATCCACATTTGCTCTGGTTTGAGCATTCTGGCTTTCAAATCTGAAAGCCTGCAATTACTATATAATTCTTCGCAATTTTAGATGTCCTAATATGGGCTGTAATTTTTACGCAAGACAATTTCCCGCTATTTCAAGCATCAACATTGTCAAAGTTGTATGTACATAATAAATGGGAATATCAATGCATAGTTTTTAGCATAACACCCTGACTCAACGATAATTATATCCGTGGAGCCCACGCAGAATTAGCCTGGATTGCACGGTAACTGCTGCTTTAAATTTTAAAAAATTACTCATAATTCCCCCAAAGATTACCAAGATCTCGAGTGCACAATGTCATCAGCGTAATGAGGAGTAAACATTTATGCTAATAATCTACATTTTTCCCCCATCAGCTATAAAGAGGGGAAATAAAGCAGACATTTTCAGTCATATTCTGAACTCTGTTCTAGCTTAGACTAACACATGGGACACATTTTGTGGGATTTTAAGCGCTCAGCTTGTGTCCATGCTTCAGGATGCTTCTCATCTGCCTCAGTGGTGATTTTTAAAACCATATCAAAGAGAGAGAGAGACAGTTTCCCTGTTCCCTTTGGAAGTAAAGGTATGTCTTGTTACTTGTTGGTTAATTTTCAATTAAAAAAAAAATAGCCTGGCCGGCGTGCTCGGTCTGTAACAAGCCCGAGTGCATAAAAACATCGTTAAAGATGGCACGGTAGGGCTTTTTCATTATAATGTGCTTACCGTGCCGTCAGGATGTGTTTGTTTTTGTTTTCCTATAGTCGGTTTAAGTCGGTCATCATCTGCGGTTGTATATCCGTTAAAACTATTTTCAGCACTACTTCCTTAAACAATGAAATCTCATTTTACCTTGTAGCTGTGGTAGATGTCTACATCTCCCACTTATCATTTTGTAATGTGTTTTTGAAATAGTCCTATAGCTTGGATATTAAAATAATACGAGTATAGTTCTGCTGATGGAAAATGTGAGGATGTGGCCGACACAAAACTTGTTGTGTAATTTAGTCGCTTGCTTTCATTACTCTTACATTGTGCTCGGCTAATTTTGAAGCCTCTCCGCATTGACAGCTCCGTGATGTACACCTGCAAGCAATTTGCCAGCCTTACATAGGCTAAGTCTAAGGGAACAGTGACGAAATGGCAGCTCACCTATTTCACTTTTCTTTTTTTTTTTTTTTTCCTATTGCAGCAGCACATTTCTTTCAGAGCTCTATCTCTTTTGTTAACGCAGAAAGATTCTCTGTGCGAAAAAAAAAATTACTCATAATTACCTCAGAGATAGGAAACTGCATTAGAATAAATAAGGGCGAAATTACTGTAATTATGTTGGGTTTGATGGGCTCAGCTCGTAATCAAGGGGAGAATACAGCGAAATAACACTGACCCTCTTGGATGTGCAGCTGCGCCTTTCCAAGGGAGAGAGATAGCACACAATTCCTATTCTTCCTAAACGGGATGGAAACACAGGTATTCCCAACGTGCAGCACAACAGACGAGATACATTTGGCATTAGTCCAATATATTGATGAGACAGAGGTGTTGTACAAGGAGCCTGCCAGGAGCAAACCAGTCAACAAGGGCAAGGCTTTTTATTTTTACTCACTCTAAAGATAATTCGGTTTATGTATGATGGTGCCTTGGCTACGGCAGGATGAAAAACAACAGTACACAATAAGAATAACAATTCATAACACTTTCATATTTGGATATTTGGGGAATTCAAATGAATGGAGTCGTTTGGACCATGGATAGTTGTGACTTCAGTGTATAGGCCTATAAACAATATAGCATTGTAAGGGATCAGCTTGTTTGAAGCCAGGCTATGTTTTGGAGGTTCTAGTTAGCAGTTCATTTTCTCTCGCAAGGCTGGAGGAGTCTTGTTTGCTCAAGTCGGTTTTAAAAGAATGCCATACAGGCCACACAAATTGCATCAAATTTGTCATTTTAATTGCAAAACATTTGTATATTCATGGAGCTATTGCAGCTGGAGGAGAGCGCGCTCGCATGTGCACGCACGCGCACATTCTCTTGCTTTCTTTCTTTCTTTCTTTTTCTTTCTTTCTTTCTTTCTTTCTTTCTTTCTTTCTCTCTCTTACACACACGCACGTGCACACTAATAATTCAGAAAATATTATTACTTCAGCGTTTGTAATCTTCCTAGTTGGACTTCCCTTTGCTCGGTGTTTTAGAGCGCATCGACCCTGGAAAATTGCAAGTCTCATATTCAATATGAACATTTTATTTTTCTTAAAATTCTGCTAATGGAGTGAAATATTTCCGCTTGTTTGCAATCCAATTTCACCTGTTTCAGGAATTATCTAGAACCCAGTGTCAACACCTATAGACATAGAAATAAAAATTCTTGCATTGGAAGCAAGTGAAATCATCTCACACAATTGGACGATTTTTTAAAAATAGTTTTAAGAAAAATACTCCTGAATGCAAGATTAAACGAATTGTTAAGATGAACCTTCTTTGTTGCTGTTGCATTGAAACCACCAAAACAAGAACGAACTTTGCAACTCTTCACTTTTACAGACCGGACTGGATACAGGCTGGTCACATGCGGTCTGCTCATCCAGCGTCTTTTGCAGCACCTGCCTCTTCCCCAATTATTCACTTGACACACACGAGCGCCTGCTCGTCTATTCATGAAGAAAATAGGGTTTGTTGGAAGACAAGCAGAAAGAAGATTAGCCTTATAGCAGCAAACTGAGGAGAAACGAGCGTTATTGCTGAATAAATTGTATTGTTACAGAGGCGGAATCAGGTCTCAAAGGCGGTTAACTCACAATCTATTATAGTTAAGGATAATGATAATTATAGCTGAGACAATAAGGACTCCTAGTGTGTTTTCTCATCCCATAGGGTAAAGGTAATATAACCTTTTTAATGTGCATAAGCTGCGTGATATGAACGACTCTTTTTTCTTTTTTGGACCAAAACGTCAGACCTAACCTCAAATTTCTAATTCCAAGGTTACTCCAGTTTTATTTTTACAAAACCTGGAACCTATAGGGAGTAGTTGCACAAAAAAATGTAACTGCGGAACATTTCCATAAATTTATGACGCGCCTTTAGTAGCTCGCAGTGATGTACAAAAAAACCCTGCCCTCATATTAATACCAACAAGCTTTGTGTCACCTCGCATTAAACCTTCCTTTTCACCGTGACAGGGGGAAAATTATTTTCAATGAGACACCTTGCTTGACATCATTTAAATCATTATTTTACTGTTTTTGAAACTTTGCACATTATGTACATAAACTCCAGAAACGAAGAAATAAATTAAAACGATCAATACAAAACTAAATATTTCTATGTTGACTAAAACACATCTGGACAATACAGAATGCCTAAAACCCTTTTTTTCACAGCGTATCGAATACAGCACAAACCAAATGTGAAAAAAAAAATGTCAAGTATGTACAAAAATACAGTGACAAATGAGCTGTTCACCCTCGGGATCTTTTTTTTTCTAAAGCAGCAAATCGTCAGGCCTTTTACATTTTCACATAACACCGGGGCACGGTCATAGAGGGAGCTTTGCTTGCGTTAGTGCAGCGTTAACAACACACTGTTGTCATTTCAAACACACTTAGAAAATGAACACATACTGACTTCAACAGAAAAAAAAAACATAGTCTGAATAATTTAACTTAAATAGCAAAACACACATAAACAACATATTAGCAATTTGAGGCGTTGCACGATGGCTCTCTACTTGGAGGTCAGCATACTAGCCTATTGGGTGAGGACTGGGAATGGTTACTGTTTGAGTTTATTATTTTGGTTACAGAAACACTAATATAATTCAGCTTTTTGCTGTTGGTTCGGGAGCAGATTACTTTAGGTCTCATCAATATTGATCCACCTAAGCCGGTGCCTCACTAGGCCTGTGGTCTTTCAGGTCTCTTTTGACCCGAATTAAGAAGTCTAATTAGGAAATTAATATTTTTTTAAAGACATGTGCAGCTCAATAGATTTGCTTTCACAAATACGCTAGCCTTAAAAAATGTCACAAAAAAAAGATAAACAGCAGCCAAAAAAAAGAAAAAGAGGATCCATTTGTTCACGATTTCCGCTGACTGGTCATGGACTCGAAAGGACTTCTCGCCCTCGGGCGGTCAGGGTGCCTTTTCAGTCTCTCGGCTCCCTTACTCACTGCCCGTCGTCATCCGGTTTGAGGAGGCCCCTATGTCAGCTGGCAACGTGGGAGCGAACTCCGGGATACATGTGTGCATTAGCCAGTGCAGGGGCCACACCGGATGGTTGGGCCCCTCGCTTTCCTGATACGAGCCATGGCGGAGTTAAGGACTGGACACTCAAGTCTCTGTTCACATGAGCTGTGACTGTTGCATAGACTCTTGGTGTGTGGTTGGATACCATGAGGTGTAGCTGGGAATGTAAGACCCCGGTGTCCCGACTGACGTCTTCACGGTGGTCGGCGAGCTCCAAACAGGTGCCACCGACGGAGAGCCGGTCGAAAGTCCACGGCCATTGGCTAAAGCGTTGGTGTCAATCGTGCCGCCACCTTGCTTCATCAGTTTCTTGAATTTAGATCGCTTATTTTGAAACCAGATCTTCACCTGAAAAAAAAAGCCACGGATACGTTTCGGATTACAAAATTGAACTGACAGTTAGTAAGTGACAAAACAAACGGCGCTTTGAAGCTTTACGCACGCTTTACGCGCCAGGAAGACGCAGTAAACAGCCACGTAGGGTTCATCATACAAAACCAAGAGTAATCAAGATAACATATGAACATTTACAGGTTTAAGTGAGTCAATAAACATTCACATGCATCTCTGATTCGAGGGTGTTAATATGTGACTCATGATATTCCATATAATAATAATAACAATAATGATAATCCTATCATTTCATTAAATGTATAAATGGGCTGCATAGTGCTACGACAGAGTGAAGGTATTTGTGAGAGCTGCAGGTTGGACTTGCCTGTGTCTGGGTGAGACCCAGTGAAGCTGCGAGTTCAGCTCTCTCCGGTAGCGCCAAATACTGAGTTTGTTGAAATCTTCTGTTTAGAGCTTGGAGTTGTAAACTCGAATAGATAGTCCTTGGTTTCCTAATCTTTTTCCCTTTCCCGTTGAAGCGAACCTCTCCGCCTTCCACTACTGTGTTTTTCTCTGCTTCTGGCGCTGAGGAAGAAAGAAAAGAGCAAAAAGAAAAAAAACTGAGGAGACAGATCCAGCCGACAGTGCTGCGCAGCAATGAGTACTCCAGCTCCAAGTTTTACAGGCTGTAGTTTAGGTATAATTACCCTTAATTGCATACATTGTTTATAGCATTACGCAATAAATAATTACCAAGCCTAATTCCCCAACATCTGGTCGCCTTTTGCAACGCAACGAGAACTAAATACGTGCAGCAGTGACCAAAAAAACCCCGCAAAAAACTCGCAAACGTTAAAGTTAAGTTAATATTGAATCAAAAGATGCGGTTGCACACTTACCTGTGTCTTCTAACCGCGTCTGTGTGAGTGCCGAGCTGTTTTGATAGGTCTGTACTGTGCTGAGATATGGACTGGTGGAATGGCTGCCGACGGAGTTTACGTATGGATAACCCAAAGATCTGGGGAATGATGAGGCCGGGCTGTAGGAGCTGTCGTGCTGGGTATGACCTGCAGAATGTAAACAGTGCATGGGATAGTGTCCGTGAGACATTGAGGAAGGCGACATTTGTTGACTTGGGGGTCCAAACTCCATGAAAACGGTTTTTCCTGAGACAGGGCTATTAAGACTTTCTGGTATTGTAGTCATTGTCATCTCTTCTGGCGGTTCCCCTTCTCTTGCTTTTTTTGTTTTCCCTCTATGATCTCAGTGAAGGATGGGTCCCAATTTAAGCCGAACTGATTTTTTCTCTTTCCATTCATAAGAAAATGTAGTTTGTCTCCGAGAAAAGTCCTAGGTATGATGCTGTGGATCAAGACAAACTCGCTCAAAGGTTTGAATCGCGGAGTCATGAATATTCATCGAAGACTGTCGCTGATTGGTCCACTCTCTCCAAGAGGGATGCCGATTGGCGATGCTGGGGCTGGGTCCGAAGAACCTGATCAACTCAAGAAAAACCACAAAACCTCACGTTTCCTCCGGCCATGTCAACTTTCAAAAGCGTTAGAAAAAATAAGAAAACAATTATTATATTATTATCATTATTGTTATTGTTATTATTGTTGTTATATTATTATTATTATTATTATTATTATTATTGTTGTTGTTATTATCATCATTATTATTATACCGCGATTAGTGTTATTGTTAACAATTTTATGTAATATTGCTACTGTCATTGTTATTATTTTCTTCATTATTTTTCACCTTGCCGTAGCCAAGGCACCATGATACATAAACCTAATTATCTTTAGAGTGAGTAAAAATAAAAGCCCTGCCCTTGTTGACTGGTTTGCTCCTCGCAGCCTCTTTGTATAACACCTCTGTCTCATCAATATATTAGACTTAGTTATCTTTTTATTATTGTTGTTGTTTTTCTCGTCATCATCGTTAATCATAAAGGGCAGCCTGTCGCATGTCATAAAAACATCGTTTAAATTAGTTGAAAAGATCTCCCACCTTGTTTACGGTTTTGTGCTTGCTGGCCCAGATAGGTAATGTTCACACTGGGCCCTGTCGATTAAATCCTCAAGTGCTTTATCTGAGGCGAGGTATTACCATAACACTAGTGTTTCATTTTCATAAGTCGAATTAATCATGTATGTAACACTTTCTATGGCACGTGGTCTTAATTACACCGGGCAATAAGGAATTTAAAATCCATTTTACATTGGACCCTGTCGTGAAATGAAAAGGTTTATTGGCTCAGGTAGGCCTAATGATGATTTATAACACATGGCAATATTACCAACGTTACACGCACAACCACAACTTCAGATCCCCAAGGGGAGAATTATTTTATTTTTGATTAACAACAGTTTTAGCTGTGTGGCGATGCAGGAATAATTCTGAGAAACTGGGCGATCTGTGAGATGACGGTCAGACGTCTTCATTTGTGTCTCAGTAACCAAGTTTCAGCAGACCTATGTGCAGTGCGAGTAAATCAAAGTGACGTTTTTATCTGCTTTTAAACAATACAAAGGTCATGGCAACTTGCAGCAATTTATGCAGCCTTTTTCAGGATGACATGAGACATAGGACCATTGCTGCTGACCATATTGTCCTATTCTGTTATTCTTCCGATTGATTTTCCTATCTACTGCCACGTTGCCGGAGCTGCTGCATCTTTTATCATTAAGCCTATATATATCTTTTTTTTTTTTGGATCATTTTCAAAAGCTTTTCAAACGACTTTACGCACCTTATTCTATGACAATGAAATAATAGTAACAGTTTTGTTAAACAGAGGCTCCTTTAATTAGCATGAATCCAGTGTGGACGGGGGGTGCGGCCCCCATCCACACTGCCTACAAGAATAATTATCCACGGACGTTTGATTTAATTGAATTGACGACTGACCACACAGGAGAATGTTTCCTATTGCTATGGGCTCAGACCTCCAAAAGAAAGACAGAAGCTCACAGAACAGCTCAAACAAGACCACTGCTGCAAACGAGAAGAAGGCACAGCAACTGTATAGGTTTAGTATAACTAGGCTTTAAAGGGGATCCTAATTTCAATCAGCAGCTAGACAGAGAGCAATAAGAACGACGTCTGTGCACTTACTTAAAAAAACCGTGATGAAAAGGAAGAATATACATCCGTGGCATCTGAGATCAGAAAGCCTCCCCATCACACAATTCGTCGCGGAAGAAAGTCTCCAGCTCTTCATTTTGTTATTCATTTGCAGGCTGCAGTCCTGGGGCTGGTGTGTGTGCCGAGCAGAGACACAGCTAGGCTGCTCCATCGGCGGCTCCACAATCTCCACCTGAATAACAAATTAAAGGCAGTTAAATTCCGTCACTGTGATTATCAATGTAATTACATAATTGAAGTCAAAACAGAACAAGCAAGTTGCGAAATGTGGTATCAAAAAAGCAGGGGCTGGCACCACCGTGCGCCATATCAAGTGTGCCAACCGAATGTGGGTCTCTAAATTTGAGGATTTCTGTAAAATATTAGCTTATAAAGAAAGCTATTTCCTTGTCCCCTAAAATAGGCCAATTTGAAGTGATTTATCTGGAATTACTTTCGAAAAATGCCTCAAGATTTCCTCTATCAACAACGACAATGATAATGGTAGTACAACCAATAATTATCATCTTCCAGAACAGAGGACAGATTTTTATGGGTACTTGGTGGGTGCGACTGATAACTGTCATTATTTTCTCACGATTATAGTATCTGCAAACTGGAAAGCGGCTGTGAGCAAAACCATTAACAGAATAGAGGATGAATTTGCTGAAAAAATGGGGGAGAAGAAATAAAAAAAATAATTAGAGCCGTTTTGCTGAGGACAATGTAATTTAAGTCTGAACATGTATGCTTGTATTGTATTTTAAACTGTAAACTTATATAATAAATACACCAGAATTAATTCCATCAATATATATTTTTTAAAATCCTGCATTTAGACAGTATTCATTTGTGTTTTTGTCACGGATGAGCTTGCAACAAAAAAAGATAAACTGTGCATTTGAGGGTTTCTTTCAAGCCACCGTCCCAATCAAAAGACGAACAAAGTCGTCTGATGACATCACAGGTTCAATTCCTGACTTAATTCATAATTTGACCCCCTGACACCTATAAGTCCATGCTCATATTTAAGCTCCCTGATAGGACGGTCGCTCTTCCAGACGTTCCCCCCCTAGAGTGAAGCACGGCAGGGCTCTAACTAGCCACACTAAAAATAAAGCCCTCCATGCATGGATGGAGTGAGGGGGCAGGACTCATTAGGAGTGAGTAGCTCTGTGGCTGAGAGTGTTTTAACACCTGCTGCTCTTCACCTGAGGGTTAGCAGCCAGTGCAGAGGTGGGGGGTGATGGGGTGTT
>OOFE01012238.1:31852-50488 GCA_900323365.1 Monocentris japonica | reverse complement strand
ATATTGACTCACCAATAGTAACACATTGACTTAACTAATACTGTGTGTGTGTGTGTGTGCGTGTGTGTCCAATAAAATGGCTACTAACATCTCTTGCGAATCCTGCTGCTACAAAGCCAAGACTAACTTCCTTTTTGTTAATGTGTATGGTCTGGATTTGCTGACAGTGTGACTTCTCAAACAAAGAGTGCACGCTAGCAGGGCAAGGATTCACTTAGTAGTAAAACATGATGACGCAACACATGCAGACTAGACCATTATATTTTTACCTTGTGATGACTCTGTGAAGGTCACACATCCTTGCACAGAGTTGCTTAAGTAAGCTTTCCTGCCTGCTAAAATTAAAACACCAACAACAGAGATATAAATCACATGGTCACAGGTCACAGGCAGAGCATGTGATCCTGGTTCAAAATGGAGATCAACACATGGAAAATGATGTTAAAATGGGTTTAAAGGCTATGCTGAAGGAGAACTGGCTGAGATGTGTTGCTCTGTGAAGCACTGAGTGACAAACCTCTGCAAGAATAAACTTTAATTTGACTTTGGGATATTTACTTTCATAAAGAGACACAGGTATAACTTCCTTTTCAATGGATGTCAAGAGTACACCTCGAATAACCTTGAATAACCACAACTGTTTCAGTGCTGTGAAACACTCCGAGTATTCCCGACTGGGAGGGTTGAAGCCGACTTTGGCCAGCGGGCTTGAGAGGATGTGCTTACAGTTTTGAGTTATACGGTTAGGGTTTACATCCTGTTTTCATCCACATGAATGTACATTGTTTCTCTTTGTGTTTCTAGTATATTGGGAAGTGAACCTGGATTTGAAAGTGGTGACAACAAGAAGACCTCCTCTCGCCCACCTCTGACATAAATCGTTAAGACACAAATTCTGAGTATAAATAAAAGTAATTGTTATCAAACTGATGCAAGTTACATGAGGATTGTAGAAAAACATAAATTTATGTTTTTTGTGAAAATATAATATTTGCTCATATTGGACTGATTCACAGGAGGTCATAGACCACCCACCTTTTATTTACCACTACATCACCTACAATTTGAAAGGTGAATAACTGTTATTGTAGACCCACTCGTGAGGACTTGCACTTCTGTGCAGATGTGCAGCAGAGCCTTTACTCCCAAATCGTGGACTGCACCTTTAATGGCCCTGGATGCGCCGAGACACTTTGGTGTGGCCAATTAGTTTGTAGGTGGAGCACAAGGGGACGGGAGAGCAGCAGCGCACACATTTCAGTTCCTGGACGCAGAGCAAACTATTCCCAGTAACATTTTCGGTTTCTGACCACATGCAGCTAGGTGGGTTACGAGTTAACACCGTCCGATGCTGGTACAAGAAAGCCTCCCTATGATTCAAGTGTCGATTCCGTCGATGGAGAAGGAAGTGGATGAGTCGGGAAAGTCAAAAAAGGTGAGGACGCTCTCTAGTCAATCTTCTCTCTAGTCAATCTTTTTTTCTTGTCGGCTGTGTAAAAATGTGTTGAGTTGTTTCTAAATACCTCCAAGCTGGACGTCTATTCGCTGTCAACATGCCGCAACTTCCAGTCAGCGTAGTCTGTAAATGAGACGCCAGGTGAGCCAGGTAGGCGCTGCGTCAGCCGTTCAGACCTGCAGGAAGACTGCAGCTTATCTCAGGTCAGGTTTTCACACCAATAACCCCCATAGAAACCATTTAACAAGATTTTGTCCCAGCGACCTACGTGTGAGAAGATTTTTTCTCTTTATGTTTAGATATTATTTAGTACTGATTTGTCCCACTCGGTGTAGATGTGTGTGCAAAATATCAACAGTACTCACACATTCGTTCATTGGGCAATATTTCAAAATAAAACTGTTTCTCATGTTAACCCTACAATCTCTTCAATGACGTCACTTTGGACGTCACCTCAGGTGTAATCTACCTGCGCACCCATTAACAAAGGGAAACCATACATAAATAGAGTATTATCAGTGTAGTAAACTTGTTGGCTCTCTTATCCCTGTTTGTCCTGCTGGTCTGGTCTAGTAGAGTGACTTGCGTGGGCCCAAAGTGACACCGGCTGCCGAATAGATCTATGTGGACGGTCGACTCCAAGAGAACAAGCACCTATTTATGAAATTCTAACAAACTACGTCAACACCTAGATTTAAAACTCCAACTGACCCTCAGCACAGAGGACATACTGTGTTGCACCCAATGGCACTAGAGTAAGCTGCAGCCTCCTGGTCTTGGCCTGCAGGGCAGTGAAGCCACAAGATGGTAGATTACTGTTGTAAGCTATAACGGTATCAGTAGGAACTTGATAAGCTTGTCCTGAGCTAACCCTCTGCATATGGTTTTCCCCAAGCAACATAATACTCTTCTTTTAAACTTACCATGTACATTATGCTTGATTCCAACCCCATGAGGTGGTCTAGAGTTTTGAGTGTGATGTGAGCAGAGGGAGCGACCAGACATATAGGAAGTGAAAACAAAAATGCAGGCCTTTTTGTCAAATGTTTTAGACAATCTCAAGGCGCACATGGCTTGATGTGAAATAATGTTCTTGGTCAGTATTAAGTATGATATCCACAGACATGAGGTCCATCCTATGAGGCATTCTATTATTGCAACCTTTGATATAAACTGGACCGTTTTGAGCGGTCCCAGGTTGTGAATGGTCGACCAGAGAGGATCAGGCATCAGTAGGTGCGGGAGCCTAAAGATCAAGCATTGTGGTGAATGAAGAAGACCAAGTGCAGTTCGGTGACCGGCAACACAGAGCTTTAGCTGGATACAGCCTCAAGGGGCATAGGGCCACACCCTGGAACGGGGCCTCAGGGACACGTTGTAATAAACTTCTTCCACTACCGTCTTTGGTTTGCATGCATGTTTTGTACAGGCAGACACACAAACTCTTTACGTTTATAGACCTATTGTTAAGGTTTTAGCCGAAGAAAAATTCAAAGAGGTTCATGTGAAAAGTGTGCCTGTTCATACATAAATATACACACATATAGAGCCAATTCTATGTGCTACATTGTACATCCTGTGTGTGTGTGTGTGTGTGTGTGTGGCAGGTCACCAACAAGCCAAGTGGTGATAGTACTAGTACCCCTGTTTGACTGTCATATACTTGCAACCATCAGGCTGTAACAGTAAGGAAGTTTCCAACCAACAGTCAGAAAGTAACACGAGTTATATATCTAAAAGGAAACTTATTTTAGGCCTCACATGCAGGAACGTACAGAACTGACTGTATTCAAACATTTTTCCCATGCTCGCAATAAAGCTGTTCTGTCCATCCCAAGCTGGATTTCAGCCTCGAGCTGAAATGCTCTGTTTGGAGAGCCAAACGTTGACCATTCTTATCATTAGTTTGTTTCTGATTGCACCCATTAGGTTACATCCTGATGGTAATGTTCTCCTGCAAAAATTGAAACAATAAAAAGGTAAAACAAGATGTTCAGACCCAGTAGCAATGTGGCCCAGTGTTTAGAGAGACTTCAGGACATCTATTGGTGATGTAACTGCTATTACTGGGCTAGTTTTGTTGTTTGGTGGTATATTTTTCTTATTCTTGCGGGTAACTGCTCAAATGTGGATAACGCGACGTCACGTCAAGATTCCAGAGCAGCTGAGTTTAATCGCAGTAATAATATCAAGGTATCACAATTCATTTGGCAATGATATATTAATGTTTAAAAATGCCACATGGCACCTAAACAAAGACATTTTGTGAGGAAATCTTGCTGGACAACCACATGAGAAATAAACACACAAACAAACAGACCTGACGAACACAGTACATCTCTGTGTACAGATGCATCAGGCCTCATGGCGATAATGTGCCTATTCCAGTGGGATTCTCTATCACTAAAGTAACTGTCCCAGGCCTGTCGTTCAGTCTGAAAGTGAATGTTGCAGCTCAGTGGTATGAACCAACATGGTGCAATATAGAAGCTGCAACACAGTAATGTAATTTATGTGTACAGTTGTGATAAACAGACCATGCAGAGCTATTTTCATTGATTTCCTTCCAATGAAATGGTTCTCTGAAGCTCTCTACCTCCTCCTGGTGGGAGAATCTTGTCATTGCATCATGATGCTCACCACTGCAGAGAGACGGTGGGTGAAATTATAGTTTCTATTCAGAAGAAAGGTTTCGCACTTGACAAAGAAATTATATTTCTGTGTTTTATTTTCATCACCATTCTGGAAAAGCTTGGCAAGTATTACACATTCCTGCTCATTGTTCAAACCCTCAAACTGTTTGTCTTTGACATTAATACATTTTAAATGTACGGACCGCAAAAACCTTTCAAACGTTTTGAAGTAAACAGATGGTGAATAAATATTGTGTGTCTCTCTCTTCTCTCTTCTAGCTCTATAGAGTTGAGATCTTATTCAATGGGAGGAAACATTATGTGCTCAGAAGACACAGTGAATTCCAAAATCTCCACAGAAAAGTATGTGCACGGAAACTGCCACCCCTACTGTATTTAATGACAGATAGTACAGCTTGTTATTCCTGTTGACATGATGTAAATGGACTGCGGATCACAAATGTGGACTTGCCCTTGTTGTTGAATGGATGATTTACCCTTTAAAGGACAACACCGACTTTATGGACCCAATTTGCGGTTAATGTGGTTTCCACTGGTGCCTACAGCTCAGAAAGATTGTCCAGACTCCTGACTTCCCCAGCAAAAGAAACCCCCATCTGAGGACCAAGCCGCTAGAGCAGAGGAGGCAGGAGCTGGAAGACTACATCCAGGTAAGGAGTCCCAAACTGGCCCCATAAATAGAGTACCAAAAACTCCTAAGATTAAATACTGTCTCTACTAACCATGTTGTCTAGCAATAAGGAAAAATGTCAACATAGCACTACCTCTGGCTTGGCAGCGTGTTATCCTTATACAGAATAGAAAAAGAAAATGTATTTTAAAGTTCAGTTTAATCTGGAACCATACTGATGCACCAACATCTGTCTAGCCACATCACGTTGTTGTTTTCTGTAATTGGTTCATTTTACCACCACCTCTCTACTCAATCAAACCCTAAACAGAACAACATCCCATCATTTTTACTTTGTATTTTGGACGTGCTAGAGAAAAAATATGCCCAATAAACCTTTTTAAATTGAGTATATTGATTAAAATCAAAAAAAAAAAACACAATACATGCATGTCACAAAGTGGAAGAAAGTGTCTAAAAGGGCACAATGACAGACTGAAAAGCAGCTACTGATTTCTATATTGGTTAGTTGTTTCTATTGGTTTCCATGAGCATAGCTTTCAAGTATTTTTCATAAGCTTTGGCATTCTTGCTGACAAGCCATTAAACAGTATTCAATCCACTGAAGAACCAGAACGCCATTTCACAAGTTGGTCGATTCTTTGCTGACCAGGAGATCATCTATCAAGATGAAGACGTGCCGCAGGTGCTGTTGGACTTCCTTCACGTTAAACACTTCCACACAGGGAACAAGATCAGCAGCCTGGAGTAAGTCCTCCCGTCCTCTGGCCTCGCCCAGCCAGGTTCATGATGCATCTCTTAACTATATTTAGGTCCTCTATTTTTGGATCGGGAGCAAGGCTGCAATATAAAAGCATCAGCAGTCATTTCTCACGGTGGTGGGGAGCGAGGGTTAACCCACATCACCATGATCAAGAAGGGAGAAATGTCTAAATATATAACAGCACATCTGTTGGTTTCAGTGGGCTAAAGCGCCTACCAGGTTCTTTCAGTGCTGTGGGTTCGAATCTGGTTCACAAGCTTTGTTACATGTCATTCTCTAGTTCTCTCTCTCCTATCTGTCCCACCTCTCCACTGTACGTTGTCTAATGAATCAGAAATACCATCAAATATAATCTTAAAGCATGTCATGTGGGTCAGACCTTTTGGTATTGAATTGCTTTAATGATTTCAGCCACAGTGTAAAAATCATTATTTGGGACAGTCTCCCTTGAAGAAAGTGTGAAACTCTACTTCTTATTCCAGATCACTGGACGACTTGGACTCTCAGAGTTACAGGTGAGATCTTTATTTTTTCATTGCTCAACAACAACGCTGTGCCTGTATACGGGGCCTAATATAGGTATGATAAAGTGTCCAAACGTGTTTTCCATTACAATACAAAGCAGGTTTGGTCTTGTTTATGTGTGATGTGATGAGGACCAGTGCCAGCAGCGAACCGCACCATGCTTCTATTATGCCAGTGCGAGTCAATATTAGTTATATATTTGAATCAGTCTTCCACAAGAGTGATCAATTATTTTTATCCTTCAGCTTTATAGAATAACGCTTGTCTCTTTGTTCCGTCAGCTATCAGCTACCGCATCAGCGGGTGTTGGGATTTTTTCAGGACCCTTATGTCTTGGACCGCGCATCAGGTAGGAAAGGACAGACTGCTTTGGTAGTCAGGATTTAGTGTCAAAGGAAAGATCCACTCTTAAAGGATGATATATTTTTAAACCTGGGTCCTATTTCTACATATTTTGGGTCTAAATGACTAATAGGTACAAAAAGTTTTGGAATTGATCCAGTAGATCGCCTCAGCCTGCAGCCGCGAAACGGGCTGCAATGGCTGCAACGTAATCCTTTGGGGCAGCTGTGCCCGATCAAAGTACGTCCACTAAAAGTGCTTGTTTTTGCCACTGACAGGCTCAGATTGTTATTGGAAGTGTCTGACAACATTACAGAAAGGATCCCTACAGAGATAGACCTTTGTTTAACCAGAAACAGAAGTCTCGCTCAAGGAGAAGAGAGACGACTAAGAGACTTCTCCTTGACCTAACGATGTAGCAGTCATTGCAGCGTGTTAAAAAATAGGGCACAGGTTTAAAAATACCGGAATTATCCTTTAAAACACTGAAAACAGCGATTTGTGAATGTACCCTGCATTTCTGGGCCCATTTCCTTGTTTGGTGGTGTATTTTTCTTATGCCCACGGATAACTGGACAAACGTAGATGTAGTGACGTCACAGGGGAGATTTCCAGCACGGCTACAATGGAGTTTGATAGCAGCTTTCGAAAACCGCAGCGGTAAACGTCAGGTTTTGGTGTCAGTCCCTCGGAATCGAAGAGCAAGGGCTTCTTTCTAGACAAACGTTCTCTTTTGACGTTCAACAATCACACAGGGAGAAATCCATCGTTGAAGAGGAGAGAGACCAATTTCTACACTGACAGTAGCCAAGATAGACCAGAATGCAATGCAGCCACAAAACATGTTGCGTTTTGAGTAAGGGGCATCACTATTGTTATTGTAGTATCACTATTGTTCTCTCCACCTACATGTACTGAACATAACAAGTTCAGGCACGTTCTCTGGGGGTTGTGGAAAGTCATTCTGAGAACTCACTAACTGAAGTAGTGAAATTACAACACTTTATCACAAAATAACTGGATCCGGTATCCAAGGGTGGATTTTTCCTGAAACCACAGCATGTTAGACTCCAGTCACATTGGCCAGTGTACTGACAGGGTGACTGGTGGTTACAGAGTCTGTCCCATCACCCAAAGGTTTCATTCCTTGAGCAAGACACTAAATGCAACACCTACTTGCAACTCCTGGAATCTAACTTCCTAGTTAGCACCATTATAAATAGTAATGTCATCAGTTGTCTGTATTTTTAAAGTCTTGATCAATGATTGTCAGGTAACAAGTTATTTCAAAACTTGTTGGTTGAGGAAGGAAACTGGAGTTGGGTTTTACATTTGACACAGTATTAATGTGTACTTTCCCATTGGTTAATACACAGGTTATACACTGGAATAGAAACATTGTCAAGTGTTCAATATTTTCTGGATGACTTGTGCTGTCTCCCCCCCCCAGGTCTCCCAGATGTAGTCGTGGACGGGGTTCTCCAGGGCTTCTACCAAAGGGACATCCGGGTTAGCTTCACTGCTTCCACCAAATCCAGCAATCCCCCGAATCTGACCGAGCCTGGCCCCGGCACTTCCTCGTAGGGCTTCAATTAAAGGCGCAGTTTGTAAGATGTTATGCATCCAAATATGGAACGTGCAATACAAATATACAAATCTAGAGGGACTGACGAATGGAAAAGGCACCGTCATACAATAATATAACATAATAGACTGACCTACAATATGACGTTTGCAGGATGCTTTTATCCAAAATGTCTTACCATGAATGCTAGCCTGCATGTTTTGTATGGGTGGTCCCAGTGGGAATCAAGAAGGCGTTGTTACAGGAATGCCATTCTGCCATATTACAGCACCTTGAAAATCTGATGTTGAGGCCAAATACCAAAGGCGTAAATCTATTTTGCAGAGCTAGTCATAGTCGCTCGTCTAGCTCATAGCAATGTTGTTTTTTAGCCAGAGGATCAGAGATAGCTTGCTACTGTAACTTTAGCGACATTGTTGGAGACAAAAAGCGTAGACGTCCATCAGCTTTGGAGCTTTAGTGAAACCTTGCAAACTGTTTTTAATCGGCAACACTGTGAAAAGATGTGGCAACAGTTACGAGTCAGATATGAGTAAGATACTGATGTCTTTAATTCATTTTAGTGAGAACTTTAATTTTAAAATAGAGGGGCAATATGGGAGTTTAGCCAAGGGACAGACAGCGGTTACTTTTAAAGATATTGTTGTTTACATGTTTAGTTTGTCACAGGTTCAGTGAGCAGTATGATATAAGCTCCAGAGAAGCGGGACCGTACTTTCCAGGAATGTTTCACAAAAGGAGGTCATGAAGTGTTTGCACTGAGCAAGTGCTTGCAGTTTCTCACATCCTCACTATTATGTATTATGTCCCATATAGCCAGCCGTAAACCTCTTGCATGCCAAATACGGGCGTGGAGGCCAATGAAGCGATTTTCCTTGTACTTTCCTTTTGATAGGTTTGTTTGAAGTTATAATAAATAAGAGAACTTGACTCATTTTGTGTAAACCGTCCCTTTCAACTTTGCTGTACTGTGGCAAATCAACATTAATAGATTTAAGAAATTCACTTCTCCAGGCGAATCACAAGGTCGTCCTGCAGTCCTGGAATGTTCCCACGTTACAGAACATCAGGGTCTAAAACGTCTTTGAGAGCGTTAGGATCCATGAATCCAAATGCCAAAATAAATCATGTGTTCATTCATTCTTTAGCTCATGAGTTACCAAGCTGGTTATGGCATGAGGTATGACATAAGCTTTATGTACAGAGGCTGTTGACATTTCACATATTTTTATCCCTACAGCCTGTGTTGTTTGCAATGAGCCCAAAAAGGATTTAAAGGATCATTTAGACCACCTGAGCAACTTTTTGGAAGCATTTCTCGCAGAGCGTTAGCAGGGACAATCATAAAATTAAGTTTTTATATTGACAAACAGCCTAATAACCTGATAGTCATGAATAGAATGGGTGTGATGTGTGTTATTTCAATAGCCTCGCTCTATTTGAATGACTGAGTTTAAAATCTAAATCTACACGCAGCAGGACAGATTCAAGGTCTTGTCCATACATGGATTACCAGTTCATGGGTTTCCAAAATGCTTGTGATTCCTATTTTTCTCATTCAGTATTTTTGAAAAATATTTATGAAATCCCCTAGAACCGTTTCAAGTGGAAGTCTGAAATTATCCTTTCATGCCAGCAATCATTTTGTAACATAAGGAGTAATGACTTCAAATGGTGCAGCACTCAGTTTGACGGGAAATTTCAAGTTATTTCTGGTCATAAGAGATGAGAGATCCACCATTTGAATAAAGTGACATCCTCTATCATAAAAGGTTTTCTGACATGAAAGCGTAACTCTTAAGTCCTACATTTGCTCATATCCTTAACTGCAAAATACAGAAAATAAAGGGTGGAACCATCTGAATTTGAACGTTTAACTGATGACTTTCAAGTAACAAGTGTTTCCCAAAATGGATTTATGGTGTTTTGGAATTGATGCCGTCATATTTAAGCATACAACACATCTTTTTTTTAGGACATCTTTTCTCCATAGCCACCACACCTCACAGCAGCCTGGGGCAAAATAGTTGACAAGTACTGACAAGCAGTTCAAGCTGAAGATTCAGACACCTTTGCCTGCATGAGAAAACTTCTTGAATTATGTCTCTCATTTGACTGGTTTGTTCCCTTGGTTTTTAAGGCCCTGGGCTATTTGGTTAACTGCAGTACCAGGGCTGTTCTGTTCACTTTGAGCAAGTAAAGGAAATTAAAGTAAGCTAGAAAAGTACATTTCCTGGGCAAAATGTGTGGGCTAGCTGAAAACAGCTAAAGCCACTTTGTTTCAGATTTAAAGAATAAGAAGTTGAATTTATTAGTCAAACTTTTTAAAGCAATTTGGCCACCAAACGTGACTACTGACTCAGTAATTCTATGGAGAAAACCTCAAGAATAAAAGTTAAATACCTTAATTATAGAGAATCAGTAGGTGCTGCTTCAAAATTTTGAAAACCATTATTTCTTTATATTTTATTGATAACTTAGTACTTGTATTAATATAGGACTTTAGAAAATAACCAAGGAACAGTGGTCACTTTGAAAGATATTTTGGTTTACATTTTATATATAAACTCCAGAGAAGTGGGACAAAACTTTATGTTTCACGAAAGGTGATCAGCAGGTTAAAGCTGGTGCATTTCTCACTGACATATACTGTAGATGTACTTGCAGCTTTCTTTTTGATGGGTTTGTTGCAATGAAATTATAATAAATAGGAAAAGTTGAGTCATCTTGTGTGAACTGAACCGTCCTTATCAACTTTGCTGTACAGCGGAAAATCAACACTCTTACATTTGAGACGTTGACGGTGAGAAAAGAAAAGGAGAAGAGGAAATAAATGAATGAGTGGTGGGGGAAACACGAGTGTACTAGCCCCACTGATCACGAACTGAAGAGCAGGATCGGTCTTGCAGGCTAACCGCAGCTTAAGCTAGCAGTTTGCTTCGCGCATGCGCTAAGCAGCAGGCGGAAGTCTGTGCTCCTTTGGGCTGATTCGGGGTGGCTGTATTTCCAATCATTGCTCCTTCAATGGCTTGAATTCGACACCAACTTCTATCACCAGCAGTTTTCAGTTATCTAAAGGCTGGTGCTGCAAAATACCAGGAAATAGACTCGCCTTCTTCACTGCCGAGCTTGGAGCCTACAGCCCGGTACGTGCTGCTGACTATCTAGTTTAGTTACCTGGTTACTTTAA
Organism: Monocentris japonica; assembly: GCA_900323365.1. Taxonomy (NCBI): domain Eukaryota; kingdom Metazoa; phylum Chordata; class Actinopteri; order Trachichthyiformes; family Monocentridae; genus Monocentris; species Monocentris japonica. Next base: position 39,342 of record OOFE01012238.1, on the reverse strand, counting down.
TGCTGCCTAGCTTTTAAAATAAACTAGCTTAGGTAACGTTAGATCAAGCCTTCGCTTGCAGTGCTTGCCTCTAAATTAGATTGCTCGCTAAACTGAGCTGGCTAATGCTACTACAGTCAGATTACCTTTCATGAACTGCATCATTGGCTAGCTAGCCATTCCTGGGCTTCCACGTTAGCTGTAACGTTACACTATATACTGTACCATGAAGTACTCCCATCTACGTGAGTACCGGCAATGGAAGGGAACAGCATGAGGGCGATTTAAAGGGGACTAGCACTCTTGGGGATCTTCTGCAGAGAAGTGTACGTATTGTAGTCTACAACTTATAATACTATTACAGAATGAAGCTCACTTGGATATAAAACATTCTGGGTACCACTCATGCTTGCATTTTGTTTGAGTTTTATGTCCAAATGAGTTTTATTTTAAGGTAGAACTCGAAAATATATACTTGATAACAGAAGCTACTCCTGGGTGCTCTCACAGTCTACTTCACACTGTTAACCAAGTCTGTGCAGCAGCTCCAGGTTGGACATATTAATTGTGTGTATACCTTAGGACAGCTGTGTAGCTGGTAGGCCAGTATGATACAGTGAGGTTGTTGAGGTTTGAGTCAGTTGTCTGCATTCTGACTGTGGTAGAGAGTTGTTTATGTACACAAATACTGATCTTTCAAAGGTCTTGCAGGAGTGTGTGGGAGCATCATGTGGTGGAAGGCTACAGCAGTGGCCCTGCTGGCTTTAGCTGTTGGCTACTTCTACCATGCCGGCCCTGACCTACCAGAGCAGATTCTACAGTACATAACCCTGCCAACCTTTCAGTCAGTGCCCCCCAACCAGAACAACCGCCCCAGCTTTGAGCAGGTTATCTCTGCTGCCTGGGAGACCCTGATAACTATGCCTACCCAGCAGTGGAGCAAAGTGGCAGTGGGGTAAGTTGCACAGTTGAAGTAAGCTGAATAACACGCACACCACTGTCTTTTTTCCCCCTTCCTTTTTCTGGTGCTGGGAATCATATACACCCCAAAATCAAGTCTATAGAGAAAAAATGAAAAGATTCCTGCACACACAGAATCACCTTTGCTCTGGTTTTACTGTCCGTCGACGTTTTGGTATTCCAACCTTTATCAGTCTTGTCGACGGACAATAAAACCAGTGCAGAGGTGATTCTGTGTGTGTGAGGGGAATCTTTTCATGTTTTCTCTATGAAAGGTGCAGAGTTGGCCAGTGATATACGTTAGAAATAGAGGCAGTCTCTGTTGTTTGTTCCAAAAGTGTAGCCTGAAGCCAATTTCTGTGCTCTCTCGGCCATTCTGCTGTAGATGGTGGCATTTGGGTATGCAAGTGAGATGCAAAAAGCCTGCAGTCTGTTCCACCAATCTGAAGTTATGTAATAGTGGTGTTAAGCCTGTAGTCCGCTCCGCCAGTCAGAAGTAATGTGCTATCATGAGTCAGTCCCAGCTCAGATGGCTTGGTGCACAAAGACAGCACACCAGCAAACTATACAGCCAACAAACTGACTCTTGGCTGTCAAACTGGTTTTTGAAAACGATGGCAGCTGTTGATTGGTTGGACCTCAAGGACCGCCCACTAGTGGGATGGATGGACTGTTTCTCACTAGTGATGGCCGATTCGCGAACGAATCGTTCAAAAGAACCGAATCGGGTAACTGAGTGAGTTGATTCGACTCGCACACGCACATTTATCACTCTCTTTAGTAACTACCCCGATCCTGCCTTGATAATAACTGTCTACTATCTATAAACTAGTCATAATCACTCATATATTCTCAAACTTATTCATTGGGAATCACCACGTTCCAGCATGCTGGGTGACTCGTGTGTCTGTGTGTCTGTCTGAGCCGGGTGCTGCTGAATGAACCGATGAGCTGATGAACTGACTGAATCGTTCAGTGAGTGAACCGCTGAGTCGTAGGACCGACTGAGCCCTTCGGCTCAACCGGTTCCGTCGGCCCTTCGGCTCACTCGGTCCTTCGGCTCACCCGGCTGCTGCTGAATCAAGTGAACCGATGAATGAGAGAGACTAGACTTCCGCGTACCCGCCGGATCAAGGAGCCATATTGGATCGTGAAAAAGGCCAATGTAATAATGTAGCGATCTGCACGCATTGATAACGGGTTTTTTGTAATGTTTAAGATGTTGTTTAATAAATGAACCGGTAACTGGGTAAACATTAAGCCCAAATTAACATTTACCATTGGTCAACACAACTGTCTCAATTAGAAGAAGTAAGTCAAGAGCACACTAAATAAAATAAAATAAATGACAATTCTCTGTACTGCATGTATAGTCCAGCACTGGATGTACAATACTACTCTGACATACTAGTGCAAACGTTTTGTAATTTGTAAATTAGGTTATACAAAGACACAAATCATAGCGGTTTGCAGTCATTATTGACTTAACCTATTTGAAATGGAAAAGAAAGGTAGGTATCAGCAAATAATTCTATAAATATTATTCTTGTCATCAACCTTTGGGTTACTTGGTATTTTGCAGTTGTGGTATTTGTGGTTATGTGCCTGTTTGGTTTGATAGGGGAGAAAGAGATCATGAAATTCCATTGATCTTTTAGCTCAATTAGTAGAGAATCAGACCTTCACTTTTTATTGGTGAATCGATTCTTTCATCACTATTTCTCACAAGATGAGAAGAGAATGAAATGCTTGAAAAACATAACGGATGTATGTTTCTCTTTTCTACCATGTTAAGTGTGCACTTACTTTCAAAATCAAGTTGATATTGACGTTTCACAGACATATTGCCATCTGAACAAAACATTGACACATTTACTTAACGATTAATGGTTTCTTTGTCATATTTACACTAAACCTTTTAGAGAAAATAAAATAAGTTATTTAAAAAACGGTGTGTTTAAGTGTTCCAGGATTGTTTTTTTGTTGAAACAGGAATGATACAAATTCATGCCAAGTAACTATCAAATAGCCTGCATCATATTTCTCCATTGTCATTATGTTTTCCCTTTTCAGGGTGAATGCCTGTGTTGATGTGGTTGTCTCGGGAGTAGGACTACTGCAGGCTTTGGCTGTGGATCCTGGCACAGGCCTAGATCATGAAGTGTTGCACTCCAAAGAGGACTTGAAGGAAGCCTTCATCCATTACATGGGGCGGGGAGCAGCTGCTGAGCGTTTCTTCAGTGACAAGGAGGCCTTTCAGAGGATTGCGCGTGCAGCAGCAGAGTACCCTGGTGCGAAGGTAAGACTACCTTCCTCACCAAACTAGTACAGAGGCCTCCTTCAAGTCGGTTTTTATGTCTTTTGGCTGATGTTCTTCCTGATTTAACTTTTGTCTTCTCAGCTGTATGTTGGAGGAAATGCTGCCCTCATTGGTCAGAAGCTCGCCACCTACCCTGATCTAATGGTAAAGTAGGATGTATACACCACCTGTAAACTCTTTCACTTGCCTAAAACCAGTGAGCTATTAAACAACCACCTATTCACCAGCCGTGTGATAGCTCCTCACTCACATTGTTTTTGCTCTACAAGTTAGTCAGTTTCATCAGTTTGGGACCAGTAAGTAATGTTGAATTTGCAATGCTTCCCTTTGCAGTAATCTAGGAAAGAAATAATGAAAAGGGGGGGGTGGGATGTATTACTGCTATTCTCAATTTACAAGAGGTTGTACTTTTTAAAAGGAGAAAGCGTGTTTTGTGTGGCCCTCTAAACAAATGCAATTGCATATATTGTGGTAAAATGGCCCTGTTGTGGCCATGGTGCGGCGAAGGAAAATCAGACAAGTCCTGCTTGTGGTGAAAAATTAACAGTAGATTTATTATAACATGCAGGGGAGCGGGTATGAGGAGAAAGCAAACTCAGGTTCTTCCCGGACCGGGGGAGCTGTCTAGGCGGAGTCCCTGGGGGGACACAGAGACAGGGCTGGGAGTGAGACACGGGGGTAGGCATCAAGGTCCGTTCTCAAGCTGTAGTCAGTGGGAATCGCTGTGGGTCCTTTCAGCCAGGGGGGGATACTCCGTCGGGGTCCGGTCTAAGTCAGGGTCATACACGGGGCACTCAAAGCAATGTCAACAGTTTCCTAATTTCCTCACCACCTCAGAGATTCAGTCCGCTCGCCTCTGTCGACCACCTTCCTCTCTGCCTCCTCCTGCTGCCCTGGAGTTCTTATAGGGCTTGCCAGCCAATAGTGGGTTGATTGTTGATATGAGGCAGCTGCTTTCCCTCCAGGACCTGAGGAGCTGACAGTGATAGTACTGCTCATGAATTACCGTGCCCCGCTGGCACCGGTTAGGGAAGGGGTGTCTGGGGTTACCTTTGTGGTGCTGCCGGCCTCACTCACCACAATATGAGAAAATCTCACCATTCAAATATTTACTAAATTGGTATAGGACGAAAAAGTGACGTACTTACAGCTGAGTGTTTTGTTTTCCTCCTCAGGTTTTGCTGTGTGGGCCAGTTGGTCCTAAACTTCATGAAATGCTGGATGAGCAGATAGTTGTCCCCCCAGACTCCCTCCAGGAAACAGATGAATATCACCTCATCCTGGAGTACAAAGCAGGTAGGCAGCAAGAGCAGCCTGTACCCTCCACTAGGTCTTATGTCTGTTGGTTTAAAGAAGGCCAAAGCAGTCAGAGGGCTACACCATGCAGCATGGCCCATCAGCCTTTCAGTGTCCAAAATTCACTTTTTGGCTCACCTGCCAAGGGCTGGTAAACTAAAAAAAATCTACTTGCCAAGAATAATGTTTCTTAGCTAAAATAATTAATAGACATTTTTCAAAGGAGGTCCTACCTGTTTTCAATGCAGTTTGGTTTATAGAGTCAGGGACTGTGAAACATTCAATAAAGATTTAGAGTTTTAATTTAAAACTTGCTCAATCACGTATACAGTGAATGTTTTTTGTCTTCACATCTGCTGTGTCACCACATGAGAATAACGTTTAGTCTCTACTAACATCAGGCCCGTTCACTATCCAGGCAGCGGAAAAACTTACGTTTGGACACTACCGCTTTGTGTAGAGCAGCAAAACAGGAGCCTGTTTCATACATGGTTTGGCTTTGATGTGATTGGCTCACAGTCAGAGAGAGTGTACGATGGCCAAGAGGGACAAAGTTGGAGAACAAGCAAAGACCAAAGACTGAATATAACCACAGTATTGAAATGTTATTGTCTCAAAATGTTACTGGTCAGTGTGGTGGATTTACCGGCATTTCGAACCCTGTTTATATGTCAAGGTTGCGTCCTCACCACGTCCACTGAGCATCCTGTTTTTTGCTGTCTTGACACGTAGACCCAGACAAACAAATACCCCAGAAAAACACCCATGCACATGCCACACCGACACAACAACGCATCTCTACCGTATGCCTAACAACTGTACCCCGTGTGGTGTCCCACCTCTTCGGTCTCTACCTTTGTCTCTGCTTGTAGGTGAACAGTGGGGTTCAACTCAGGCGGCTCAAGCCAACCGCTTTATCTTCTCTCACGATGTGTCCAATGGGGAGATGAGCTCTCTGGAGACGTTTGTGGCCAGCCTGGATGAGTTCCAGCCGGACCTGGTAGTCCTGTCCGGGCTCCACATGATGGAGGGCCAAGGGAAACAGCTATGGGAGGAGAGGCTGAAAGAGGTCCATGATCAAGGCTTTGCCACTTCTTTTTTGATTCAGCCTATATTACGTTGTAGGAATTTAGCTGACACTCCTATCCAAAGCAACTTCAGTCCAACGGCAGAAAAACCTTAGATTTCTAAATTGACATCTATAACAAGCTATAATTAAAAAGTGGAGATGATAGTCATGATTCATCACAAATTAATGTATTATTCTCAAAATGTTGAGGAAGGAATGTACTGGAACTATCACATGGCTATGCGTCAAACGATACGCACTTTATATCTGGTAGCTTGTCTTACACCTTGTGGTTGCATCCTATTTGCAGGCCACGGCGGTCATATCGGACATTCGTAAAGAGGTTCCCATCCACCTGGAGCTGGCAAGCATGACCGACAAAGACTACATGAACAGCATCATGCAGGAGGTACATGTCGAGGTTGAAAAACAATTCAGTCAGATCTCAAGGCAATGAATAAGGGTCCATATTTCCCCACTGGTCTTCACAAAATCGAAAAAAAACAAGAAAATCTTTGATGCAGTGAACTTCATAACACACTTGACAGGCAATCGATGAGTGTGATGAAATTCTGTTGAAGCATTTTTAGTGCTGCGATTTAATTGAAGGGTTTTTTTCTGTTTTCTGTTAGCAGGTCATCCCCATTGTCAGTTCCATTGGGCTGAATGAGCAGGAGCTGTTGTTCCTTGCCCAGGCTGGTGAGGGTCCTCATGCAGACTTGGCCTCCTGGACGGGTGTACCAGACGTGGGCCGCGTCAGCGACATACTCCTCTGGATCCTGGAGCAGCATGGCCGCAGTGATCCCTCATCAGAGGCGGACCTTACTCGGATTCACTTCCACACCCTGGCCTACCACATCCTAGCTACGGTAGATGGATACTGGGGGAACCAGGCGGCGGCAGTGATGGCTGGAGCTCGTGTGGCCAGCACCCAGGCCTGTGGCCTCCAAACCATTGACGTTAGTAAGGTGGAGCTCAAACTCCCCATAGAGTTTCACAGTTCACACATTGAGCCCAAAGTGAAGTTGTCCCTAAACCCAGCAGACCCTGTTACCGTGTGGCGCCATGGCAACGTCACCTTCCACCTCACACCGGTGCTGGTCTGCAAGCAGCCACTTCGGACAGTAGGGCTTGGGGACGCCATCTCAGCAGAGGGACTAGTATACTCAGAGTTAAAGCCCCCGCAGCCGTATTGAGGTTTGGTTAAATCCCATACTCTGTTTCTCTGAACAAAGTTGATGGGGTGTGCTGAAAATACACTCCTCCCCCCCCCCAGTGAGGTTTGTACTGTAGCTTTGGTTCTTGGGGTGGAGTCATGGATTCTGGACCCGTCCAGACCAGGTTCTGTGTCTTCCCTCCCAAAGCTTGTTCCAATGAGTTTAAGAATGTGATTGGCTGCTACAGTTTTAAATCCTGCCTCATGACACTTCCAGCCTGCTTTGACCCCTTCCTGTCTCGCTCCTCCTCTAATCCTCCTGTGGACACAGAATGTGGAGCAGAACATTGTAGAACTGGGTCTGACTGGGCTGTATGACGGCCAGAAGCTATGCAGTGGGCCCAGTTCAAATCTGCAGAGTTTTGTCGGCTCACCTAATTTACTATGACTTGCATATCTTTAATATGCAGTGCCTTGGAAAAAAACTAAACTAAAATAAAAAGTTAAATGTTCTGTTAATATATCGACGCCAAAATTAAAATATTTCATCAATAATGCTTCTGGAAAAATATCTCAATTCAGTTTAATTGGAAACTGATTAACGTTGAACCTATTACCCCTCTAAATCTTGTAACTGATGTAGAATCTAAGTGGTATTATTGCTGTTAATCTTAATGATGCAATTGTTTGTTTGTTTTTTTTTGGGGGGG
>OOFE01012238.1:12972-27588 GCA_900323365.1 Monocentris japonica | reverse complement strand
TGAACGATCTTGGTTGGTTCGTTGGCAAATGTAGGTATGTGATCAATCAGCAATGTACTTAGGGAAGAGAAATTTGTCAACATGAAGCTGCTTTTTTGTGTCGGAGGAGCTTAATTTGTTGCTTCTTGATTCATGATATCACTTCATCATTCATGTTTAAAATCACAAAACACATTTCTTTCGTAGTCTCTTGTCCATTGGAGACATGACTTAAAAAAGGTCCTTTTTAGTCATTTGACTTGCATGCAGATAGTCTGAAATGTCAAACATTGGTAACTGGTATCATTGTAACATTTTTTCCAAATGTAGTTTATGTATGGTTTTTGTTCTAATTGAACAGAAAGGATTTGGCTACAAGAGCAGCAAATTCCACAGAGTCATCAAGGACTTCATGATCCAGGGTGGAGACTTCACCAGAGGAGACGGCACTGGTGGTAAGCTGATCGTTGACACCTACTGATTTATGTTTCGATAGCGACTTGCATGTATTTTTAATTCAAACAAACATGACTGTCCTAAATATTTCATGGGTTGAGGGTTGTTTATTTCGAGGGCAAGTAAATGTACATCAGGTATTGGCTCTCGAACACAATTCTCAGAAAATCGGATGTCAATCTATTTTTCCAGTACCAGTTAAGTCAAATAACCTGCCAGCAAAATTATCAAATTTCCAACGGCTAGTGCATCACTTTCAGTACCAGGGATTTTTTTTTTCTACTTGCCCTTTTGGCCAGTACATCAGGCTTGTATGCAACCTTGCTACAGTGTTAACATTCAACTTAGTCTCTCGCCCTCTCTTGTTCTCGCCTTTGACGTGCTGCATCTGTTTGACATTTTTCAACAAAGTTATAGCTTTTTTTTGTAAGCAACAAAAGGCTGTTAGTTTTTCACAGTGCGATATGCTGTTATTTAACATCTCTAGTCACCGGTACGTCTCTTCATTCATCCGCCTTGCTAATACATGAGGCGGGCCTGACTGGTTGTCAACTCGCATTGCAAGCACACAGGGCTGGATGCTGTCGGTCCTTATGGTGCCATAATTTGTGGTTCCTTTATAAAACAATGCTGTTCAATTTGCTTTATTTGGAAATTGAGGGCACACTTTGCAAAACATTGCATGGATTGATTTGTCATTTTCCACCCAAAACTGTTGCTTCCAGCAGCTTTTTTGCTTTGCAGCTTGTTTTATTTTATTTATTTTTTTTGTTGTTGGCCACTTTGTCAGAGTAGGCGTTGCCTACTTACAATGGTGGATATGTCATTTTGAACAATACTCATGTATTGATGAGATGATTCTTTCCCCCCCCAAATGAAGGCAAGAGCATCTATGGAGACCGTTTTCCTGATGAGAACTTCAAGCTGAAGCACTATGGTCCTGGCTGGCTGAGCATGGCTAACGCTGGCAAAGACACCAACGGCTCTCAGTTCTTCATCACCACTGTTGCGACTCCATGGCTGGACGGCAAACATGTTGTCTTTGGAAAGATTCTGGAGGGCATGGTGAGTCTCAAGCCTGATGATGATCATATACTCAGGTCACTTTCACAGTTGCACTGAACCTTGAGACATTTGGGCACTACCCACTTTAGTTCGTCTGGAGATGTGAAAACAGTCTTAAGTGTGTGTTGATCAAACAATCACATCCAAAGTCTGAAATAGGCTGCCATCTAAATGTTGATCAATTTTAAGTTTGGTTAGTGAGTTTGTCGCCAGCCAGGAGGTTCTCTTGATTCTAAACTTCATATTTGATGTCAATGAATTTTGCAGAGACTAACAAATGAACAGTGTGGGTCTTTTTTAACAAAGTGCTAACCCATACCATCTACAATAATACACAAGCTTTGGCACCAACTTACAGGTTTCATAACTCAATTGATGTTGACATTATAGTTACCTGAAAGGCACATTTGTGTAGCACTGATCCTGCATTGACTCTGTGGTTTGGGATGAACTTGATCTGTTACAGTTTAACCTCTATTTTATGATTGACATTTTGACGTTTCTGAACAGTTCGATTAACATCCCTTTGCTCCTCCAGGATGTGGTGAAGAAGATCGAGGCCACAAAGACGGACGGTCGGGATAAGCCTCTTAAAGATGTCACCATCCATGACAGCGGCAAAATTGAGGTAGAGAAGCCATTTGCCATTGCGAAGGAGTAGAGCACTGCTGGAGGGAACAGGGAAACAGGACTGGGGGGTATTGGGAAATTGTGCAGGCCACCATGTCATCACTGCCAGCCCTGTGGTCCTGGAGAAGGGGCTTTGGGCTATCCAATGGCAGTGGCTGCCCTCTTAAAGCGCCAGAACAGCATCACATCAAGCAATCATGACGACGCACTTTGGGTCCATTTACCAACGAGCATTCCAAGTTGCACACAACTGTTCTTTGCGTATTTTGTAAAAAAAAAAAAAAAAGAAATCTTAAATAAAGGTTTCACGTTTTGTTAACATGGTGAGAGTGTAATTCATTCCCTCTGATTATGGTGGTGTGGATACTATACAGAGCTTCAAAGGTTTTGGACATTGATATATTGTTTGTTTTGGCCCCATCCTCTTATTACTGGATATGAAATGTGACTGATTGAGGTTAAAGTGCCGACTGTCAGCTTTAATTTGATAGTATTTTCAGCCACAGTAGGTGAGTGTTTAAAGAACTACTGAACATTATGTACATTTTGACTCTACTTGAGGGTGCCAAAAGAATTTAATACAACACAACCTTTTTTTATTTCATTAAACACTACAGGTAGAAATTCATCCAACTCAACATCTACGAAGAGTACAACAGGGGTTCCCAGACTTTTTACCAGCTGGAATAACGTATACTAAAATAATACAAAGATGGTGAAAACTATCATCCTTAAATGTTTTCTCACTGGACTTGGAGACCACTGAACTATACAGCATGGCTCAAATGTTTATACAGATAACACTGTGAAACTGACAGTGCCCTAGACAGGACTCTAGAGGTCCCCCTCACACCAGAGATGTTGGCGCCACAGCAGAACAGAGGCAAACCCATTTTTTTTTACATTTTAGCTTATTTGATTTCAGTGTGATAAAATGAAGAACTATGTGTTTCTGGACATGGAAAACAAATTTTCTCCTGTCCACCAGTTGCTGGTTCCATGTTACACAGATTCCCTTGTGAAAAATGATACTTATAGGACTCGATGGGTGGGACAGTGCAGTTAGTGTCAGGTTAGTTGTCAATCACAGAAAGGTATATTACTTTAAGACACTTTCTCATGATTGTCTAATCTTCCCGACATTCATTGTCCCAAGTGGCAAACCACACCCAACCGGTGCTTCACATCTGGTGTATTGTCATATACATCTTCTCCATGTTCTCTAATCTGTGAGCCTTCTTTAAGAAATGGTTGTTGCTAGCTTGCTGAAATCCATGTAGTTAATAGAGAATATCACTTCAGTGTTAGGGAGTACTGTAGGTTGCAGCGACTATTCATGCTTTGAATTGATTGGTCTGAGTTTTTACCTTGACACGGCATGAGAATATGTTCCCAAGAGCTGCAGGGTTAAGTGAAAAAAAGATAAATACAGTGCATTGTTGTGCATCTGCAGTGCTGAAAAATGCCTCTGTAGCTGTTGCCAGAGTGTTGTTGCCATATTTAGGAGTAATGGAAATATGTAGAGGCCATGGGAAGGGTGCTGGATGAGGGGATGGTATTCCTAAACAAAGCTGACCTCATCTGCAGACACAAGGAAGTCTGAAACTCATTGTGCCAAGACTCTCTTGTGTTATGCTCCCAACTCATCTGTTCTGGACTGTTTTGTTTCTTTCCATTCTTAGGTAGAGATGTGAACCGCCTGAAACCGGTTAAATCGTTATTGCAGGGTCTTTTCCAACTAGTCCTGCTGCTCTCAGGACATTACTGTCTCAGCGTTTAGCTAAAGTGATTTACAATGTCAGGGTTAGTGAGCAGTTAGAGGTTCAGTTCAGCTCAAAGACACTAAAGCAGGATGCAATGGCTGTTGCAGAGATCAGACGTGATCAGTGAGTTTTAGGACAGATCTTTATTGAAATGAACCCTAGTGAACAGTAATGAAGTTCTCAAAATGTACACAATCCTCTGAAACAGACATAAACTAGATAAAATAGGTCATCCATGGCTTGAGAGAGGATCTGAAATGTTTCCATGCCAAGGGGCCCCAATAGCTACGCAGTAGGCTGGGGACCCTGTCGGACAAGATTTCCCCCAGGGACCCCCCACATCTCCAAACATGGTTCAGTATGCAGTTGCATGAGGAGGGAATGAAAGCTGAGATCAAAGCAGCCGTTTTGAAATTTTCCCATACTAGAAGATGAAATGATAGAAACCACCAGGAATTTAAACTAGTGACGGTGGATATCATGCCTCATGGGTCCTCAGTGTGGGCCTGCTCTTCTCCTAACGTGTGAAAATGATAATAGAAGTTTTATTACATTTAGCAATTTCATTGAGCTGAAATATGCTCCTGAACTGTTAAACAATAGTCCAACCAAGAAATGTATTTTTGATCAGACTATGCCCCGTGTCTGGTCCTTGTTTTGCCCAAGCTCAGTCAGGCGTAGGGTGACTCACCATAAGGGAAGTATGGAAAGAATTCCCTGGAGTCGGCACAACTGTGGTCTTGGTTAAACCCTCTGTTGTTCAGTTTGGCCTTGTTTGTGGCGATTGGGGATTGTCTGGTGAAACAGTGTTATTCTTCACTTACTGGCTTTGCTGGGAAGGCCGTGACAGGCCGGACATATCTGGCATAGCTTCCTGCAAGTGGCTTTGTCAGCGAGATTAAAAGAACACTGGGGAGAATCACAACGTGTAGCTCAGAAGCGTTCGGTCACGCTGGAAGGGCCGTACATCCATATCCTCTCCTCCTTTCATGGACCGGTGAAGCTTGTTTTTATGTTTGTCATTGCATTGTCAACTTTTGAGTGCAGGTGATACGGGACAGGTTGTTTATCTGTTGTATTTTGATATGTGGAAGGCCCCTAGAATACGATTGGATTACACACATGAACGTAACCAAGTCCTAAATTCACGTTTGTTTTGGAGAAACTGGCAATACGCCTGTTGGCATTTGTGAGACTGCAACCTATTCCCTTTAATTCCAAAAGCAATACTAACAGGTAGCACAACTGTTTGGAAGGACTTGAATGTGATTTGGAGAGAGAAATGTTACCTGGAGGCTGCTGGAAGTTTCTCAAAAACAAAATCACAATGGTGAATTTTTTTTTTTGTCTGGCCTGAGAGGGGGGGCTTGGTTTGGGAGGAGAGGCTTCTGAAAAAATCCCGAACCTTCCCTTTAAGGCTTTGATGCTTTTTGGGAAACTGAGGTCTAGAACTGTGGGGACTGTCGCCAACTCAGGTACCAACACACTCATTGAAATCTCCGAATGAAAGGCATGAATAAAGAAAGGACCCTGTTCAAAATAACAACAACCACAGCACGCTCGTCGAGATAAGGAAAGACAAACATCCAGTGTATTTTTTTTTCTTTCTTATCCAAATCAGAAGGGAAATGCTTCAAGTATTACTACAATATGTGCGGCAGCGTGGGAAAGGTCACCCTGGGAACTGGGGTGTGTTTTTGTCAATGAGTCTGGATAACCAGGCTGCGACTACAGTAGAACCGGCCTTTGGGTTCCCACCCAAACCTAGCCCAAGCTGGTCGAACAGCAGTGTAACATCCATTTCTTCATTGTTCTCCAGTTTCCTCTTGGGTTTCTTCTTCCCCTTCGGTGCTTTCAGAGTTTGTCATGTTGTTCTCTGGAAGGAGCTTTCACCGGGACGCGGCCAAAGCTGCAGTGACACGCCAGTTCCCACGATCTCCTGCCCTTCCTCCAGGGTTGCTGCTTGCTCACAGCTCTGGACAGGAAGACGGTGCAAGGCCACCGAGAGTGCGGGCTAATTTAGGCAGGCTCTGCTGGGTACCCATTGTCTTACATGGGAATTACGTGAAGGGCCATATGACTGTGCCTTCTCTGAAACTCGTCATCAGTAAATTTGAGATGTGTGTTCGTGTTCTTGTACTTCTAAACTCCTCACAAGGATGGAAAGATGAGAAAAATCGTCAAAAGTGAGGACATTTTTCTAATCCTCACTTACAAGGAGTGAGACTCTTATTGCACCATATTTATGTCACTGGTGTTCAAGTAACCGTGTACCTAGATAAACAACAAAACTACACTCAAAAAAGTTCTTGTGCAAATAATGCAGAGTGTACAAAATAGTACCATCACCTTGCCAATATTGAGTTCCACTTCCTTTGTGCTCGATGTCTCCATGTTATAATTGTCTTGAGTCTTTAAAACCCTTATTCATCTTGTCTTCGCTCCTTCATCTACTTCATCAGGAATCGCAGCTTTCGCCTGGGTCCGCCTGGTCAGACTGTTTCATGGAGGTCCTAATGTTTTATACACTGGGTGTAATGGACTTGGGCGATTTAGTAATTTCCCCACAGCCTGAAAAACCTTGCAGAGTTTTGGTGCATGTTGAAACAACGACAAAGTTGTGGGACAGCAACAATAAAAGCGCTGCTATAAAGGCTGTACTCCCACCAGTCAGGAACGGCCCAACACAAGCAGTTGCACTGTGGTCTGCTAGCTAGAAGCTATCTATGCAGGTTGTGTAACAGTATGAAATATTTATCTTACAGTAATGCCTCAGGCTATGGATCTGGTGCCAGTTATTTTTAATCCCTCTTAATGTGTGTTTGTGTGTGTGTGTGTGAGAGAGAGAGAGAGAGAGAGAGAGAGGCAGAACGCGAAAGGTCTCTATGAATGCATGAAAGACTGAGACAGAGAATGATAAAGTACCTGCATTTTAGTCCAGTATTTATAAGACTGCATGTATATGGAACTATAACATGCGATAGATGAAAGTCCTCTACTTCCTTCCCCATGTGCCTCCTTGGGTTTCCAGAACATTCAGTGTGGCTCCACATGGATGGTGGGCAAGAGTAGGATAGCAGGACTTATGTAACGAAGCACAGAGCTAGGGGGCAAGATGAGCTCCTTTTAGAAAGAGCAGCACTGTTGGTCTTGCAGGCACTGGCATACCCAGTCGGATATGTAACCCAGTGAGAGATTACCCACTTACACAGTTGCTGTAGACTGCCTCACCTGCCCCAGGACCATGATGCTCCCATAGTCTCACTACTGCTGTTGCTCTGTGAAATGACAAGGAATTGATTTTTTTAAAACAACAAGCAGATAGATAGGTACATGGACAGCTCGATACATGAGAAACTGTGGGAAAGGACTACATTCCCCAGTAGACAACAGCCAGTCGGCCATCTTGCCCCAGGTGAAGGGTGTTACAAAAGACTAAAAGAGTGGAATCTGCAATCCACAGGGAAAGACCAGCCGGAGAGGCTGCTGGAGGACCTTCAAACTCAGTTTCCGTCTGACGATAAGTTGAAGTGTGATTGTAAGTTCAGTAAGTAAAAGTATTGTTTTTGTCATCACAATCCTGCCTCCTGTGTGATCTGTGCCATGCATTTGCCCTCAGAATGGGCTTATGACCCCTGGCTTTTTCTCCCAAGGGGGCCACAATAGATGCATACATGCATTCTTACATAGACGCGCAAACATACTACATACAGGCAAATAGACGCAGCCGTATACAAGTGAAACATGCAGGCACCCTTTGGACCAATCAGTGATAAGATGCATCATCCCTCTAAGTTTCCCATGTGGGGGTGGGATAAGGGATAAGAAGATGTTTTATTTCTTCCTTTACAACACACTCTGGGAAGTGACTCTGAGATTTTGGAAAACAATGGTAACACACAAGCCCCCCCAACCTGCACTTTCTGCCCAGTTTAGGGTATAAACAATTCTATTTTGCCACTAACAAGTTGGTATTAACTAAGGTGGTGACGCAAATAACACATGTGCATGACTATCAAATAAGCTGCATGGGCGTGCCGGGAGCTGCAGCCTGCAGGGACTGTATTACAGCGAGACAATCAGCTTAAAAAACGCTGAGTATCAATCCAGAGAGGAACAGCGTGGCCCTCGGGTGCTCAGACATGGCACAGCAAACTGTGAGGGTGAGCGGTGTCACCTGAAGGCAACTGTCTCAGCACAGCAAGGTAACACTTGTGGAAGCGATAGGACTGGAACTGCGCCCCCTTGTCCCTGTACACTCAATACACTGCAGATTACCAGTTTCTGATTATCAATTTTGATTGCCAATTTTAAAGAAAATTCACTTCCTGATGTGAGTGGATGTGAGTGGATGTAAAGGATGTGACGATACATGTGTGGTTGGAAAAAATCACATACCGTCACATACCTGTTGCTTAACCTGGTGTGAAGAATCCACCCTAAAACACTTGAACACTGTTAAAAACACTTGAAGAGCTTACTTTCTAAGTTCACCGTTTTGCAACGTTCAACAGGAAGAGGAAGAGATACCAATTTCTCCACCGACAGCAGCATCAATAGGCCAGAATGCAATGCAGCTGCAAGACATGTTTTCATCAAGGGGTGCGACTCTCGCTTTTTCTCTGAAATTCTCGCTCTCTTGCTGTCCTCACTGTCGCTTTAGTTGTTGCTCTCTCCACCTACACGTAATACCCAGCTGAATGCAACAAGTCCAGGCACATTCTCTGGAGGCTGTCAAACGGCTTTCTGGGAAATGCCCTCGGAAATCACTAACGTAGCAGTCGAAGTGGACGAGGCAGGTTACAGTGAATTACAACACTTCATCACAAAACTCCTCCTCCATTGAACAGCTCAGATTGATGATATAATTGATGGCATCTGAGGGTGGAATTTTTCTTGTGGCACCAGAGGAGAAATAGTGGATATTTAAGGTGTTAGTGTCTAGTTGTTATGTAGGTCTATGGCATTTTTAATGATGTTGTTGCAGTAGTGCCCAGTGAATGTATAGGTGTATGTGAGAGAATCCTGAAGGATCGGCAGGTTTGCATTTTGAGATGGATCCGAATCGGCCATGATCAAACCTTCTTCCATCTCACCTCTCCATTATGGGAGCTGCAGTGGCCAAGTGGATAAGCTGCCGTTGGACTCGAAATCCTATGGGATCTCCTCATAGATTCAAACCCTGCTTGCAGCAGTGTACAGTCTAATACTGGGCTAAACCAACTTTGCTAAAAGCTTTGTGTAAGGGTGGTAAGGTGTCTAGACAGGTGAGGTCGCTAGTGGTTAGACAGTCCATCCCATAACCGAAATTAAAAAAAGCTTTGTTCCCAGAAGCAGCTGATGTGTCCGCCAGTAGCCTTGTGTCCTGTCAAAGGGTCCTTCAACAAGGCACTGAACCCCCACCTGCTCACACACTGTAAGCTGCACTGGATAAGAGCATGAGCTAAATGCCTTGAACATAATCAATGTAAACATTTACACAAACAGAAAAGGAAATGATCACCTCAAGAACAAAAGTGGACAATTTCCACTTCCTGAGGATCCCACCACAGCCCAACGTTGACAAAGGCCTCACCCAAAACAATCATTTTCATCAACAGAGCTTCCACCAAAGAATGGTGGGCTGTTCACACCCAAACTACCAACTGATGTTCTGCATGTCACAGCTAACCATATCAGTCTATTCACGGTTGTCTGATATGGAGGTCAACCCAGGGCACACTGAGATATGTCTCCCAATGATCTTGAAGACAGAAGCACAAGTAATGGGAAACTTGGTCCTGGAACTGTGTCTTAGTGTTTGTTGTGACTACCTGCTTGAGTAAATCAACATTTCCCGGACAGAGTATGGATGCCGGCAGAGAGGAACAATGGGAACTTTAATTAGATCAAGGAGGTTGTCCAGGGATTGTGATAGCTCACTCGCATGCCCGTGTGTGTGCTTTCATGTGCACACACGCACACGCACGTGCGTGCACGCACACACACAGATTCATTGGCACTCTTTCTTGTGCTTGTAATAGAGAGCGTGAGACCTGAAGACTAGTTGTATGTGCTCCCCAGGATAATACTGCTGCACAAGACGGGACTGTGCTGGATTACAGAGCGTGCCTTTCTCTGAGTTATTCATGTTGGCTCGAGTGATGTAGGTGAGAGAGGATGAAAGAGAGAGGCAGAGTGCATGCTTGCACATGACTCTTATCCTATGAATAACACATAACCCTACCCATCCTCAGCCTCATGCAGCTTTTCCTCTGGGATGGAAGGCCCGGCCCTGATGGCTCCCCCGATTAGCCCTGTTCCCTTATCGAACCTCAACATCTGGCAACAGGAGGACGCTCCTTTTGCTACAGTTTTCCAGACTCGTTCCCCACAGAGCGCTGCTAAATATTTCATCCCCACAGGAGGGATAGAGTGTCGGGCGCTGTTCACATGATCTCCCTTTTTGTCTTCAGTGCGAGGAGCTCAGAGGACAATGCAAAATACCAGGTCAACGGTGTTGGTCTCAAACAGCAGCGAGGCGACAGGCTGAAACTCGAGAGATGTTTTCTTTTTCAGCCATCATCTCATGTGCGACTCGGTGACACTGTGCGTTAAGGGCAACTAAGGGCCAGTTTGTTCTGGAACCTGAGATGCTCAGTGCTCAGCTCAGATTTAACCTGGGCTCAGTTTGCATGAAGAGCTGAGGGAATCAAAAAGCCACTGTTTCTGTACTTACTCTACAAGAAAAATGTTTGTGTGGAATTTAAAGTCTTCAGAACATAAAGTCTGCAAAACTGTGGGTAGATGGTGGTGCTTTACATGTTACAGTGACATTTATTTTCATTGGACCTAAATGGTAAGGACTGAAACAGTTTGTCAAATGACTGTTAGCATTGTTAGCATTCCTCATGGAAACCATTGGGTTCTGTTACCTGCAAGCTAATGAGCTGGTGGGACAAACATTTTCTCTGTGAAATTTTCAAATGGTCGATATCTCATTTTGAAAATAAACTCATATTTTCAAGAATTATTCTAAAAAGGTGCAAACTTTTCAGACTGTTCAACCTCTTCTGAAGGTGCAAAACATGTTTGTGTTGTAGGAGAGAGAGCTCAGGGGGGACGCTTGCAGGACATATGGCTTTAGGTTCCTCTGCTCTTACAAAAGACTTTTATGGAGGCATGTTCAAAACTGTAACTTCTAAAAATGTGTCACTGTGTCATGTCGATATTTCACACTAGATAGCTGTGGGAAATAAAGTCAGGGAAGGTAAAGACCGTGAATTTGAGAATTGTACTGAGTATATACGATCTTCACTGGAGCCACCCATAATACAATGCTCTCACAGTACTGTAAGGCACCTTGAATAGAGGCATCCACCCACTAGCTTATGTTGTCATGTTAGGCTGTCTTGGCCTGATAAATGGCCCAGTCTGGACTACAGGCTGTCAAAGAGCACCATGCATGCTCTAGTTCAGCAACACCCTGCTTTAATTCACACAGTCACATATATTCACACCGGGGAGCTGCCCAGTGCAACCACAGTCTTCTGCTGTTAGCTCTTGAGCAGCTCTACTGGAGCAGTTGGGGGTTCAGTGCCTTGCTCAAGGGCACTTTGATGGTAGTTCTTGAGGGAGGGGAGTGCGTTTCTCATCCACTTTACCCACCCAGTGTTTCCCAGCTGGTCTATTGATTTAAACCAGTGACCTTACAGTCCCAAACCTCCTTCTTATCTTTTCAAGAAGTACCTCATGTCACCTTCTACCCACCAAATGATATCTCTCTCCTCTACTTACTCTAACTGTAACATATCCCGTCTGTCTCTCTTCACTCTTGCGTGATTGTTTTCCAGTCACAGGTATATTGCCGCTAAGGCCCTGACCTTTGCACTCCTTACTATTGGTTGCTCGTATTTTTTGGCGATCTAGGAATTGAAGCTTATTCGACTGTTGCACACATTGTCGCTCTGGATAAAAGTGTCAGGTAAACGCCCTAAAATGTAAAATGTCACCGCCACTTACATTTCACAAAGGTGCTCACAAAATGTCACACAACTTTACACCATGAGGATGTTGTTCTGTGGCGGCTGGCAGGCGATCATGACTCTATGCTGCCTGCCTACCAAGGCAAGCCAGACTGCCAACATTAATACGAATGTGAACCACCTCTGTGCCAGGATCGAGTAGCAGGTTTGCTATCTTGTTACTAATCTGAGGGACAGGGCCTCTTTTTCATTCTTCCTTACATAACTAGGTCTATGATGGGGTTCACACTCTGAGTCTGGACCAAGCAGATCGTAGTGCGGGACAGCTGAAGAGTAATCCTCCAAAACACTACATATCCCCTCTGGACCTGAAACATTACCTCAGCTTCATCATTCAATATCTCTAAAATGTAGAGGACCCGATGTGTAAAAGTGATATCATTTTGTTAACTGAGGACCTAAGTTACTTACTAGTCATTAGAAGTGACTGCATTTGTTTTGTCAGAGCGAGAGAGGGAGACCAAGAGCGGGCGCGAGCGAGCGAGCGAGGGCGAGCGAGGCGCTAAATGTCCCATTTCAACAGAAAAGGGTTATATATTTAAGCCGAGGCGATGAAGGTCAATCAACAATATGTTACCACAAGCAAAACAATATAAGGATGTGTTCTGACAATAATTAGGCTATTTATAAAGTGCGGTGGCAAAATGTCAGTGAACTGCCTAACACAGGGTCTGCTGGCAACAGAGACACAACTACTGGAGAAACCCGTTTTTGACAAAAACATAGCAAAGTAGGTCAAACCCTTATGGCAAAAAAACTATTTTAGATCCCGATAGCAATATTTTAGAAATGTTACAGCGACACCAGAGGAGATTTAAAAAAAAAAGTACCACAAAGTGCAATAGAATCACCACAAACTTATTATTGAGCACCGCAGACATATTATAGATCCAAACGGGAATATTATAGGAATATTATAGTGATACCATAGAAGATAAAAAAAAAACTACCATAAAGTATGATAAGTAACTTTAAACTCACTATTAGGTACCCCAGGCACATTTTAGGTCCCGATAGGAATAATATAGGAATATTATAGTGAAGTGATACAATAAGAGATTAAAAAAAAAGTACCATAAAGCGCAATAAAGTCATTATAAACTTATTATTGAGTACCGCAGACATACTATAGATCCCTATAGGTATATTATAGGAACGTTATAGTGATACAAGATAAAAAGTGCAAGGTAACTATAAACTCGCTATTAGGTACCACAGGCACATTTTAGGTCTCGATGGGAATATTTTAAAAATAGTATAGTGAATTCCTGTGTTTTTTTAAACTTGTAAACAGTCCTACACGTTACTTCCTGGGTGGATTACCCATAATGCCTCTGTTGCAGTTATAAATAGCCTTCTTGCAGCCGCACAGCGGAGTCGCTACGCAGCTTCATCAGGGTGTTCAGTGAGAAGTCGTCTCTACATACAGTCCTACTACCGGGTTTTACTCCTATAAGGTTTTTTTATTTCACGGATGGTGAACTTTTCTGTGGAGCTTCTATTAAATAGTCATTATTTTGGTTGTCAGAAACACCACAAAGTTCCCCATTTGCTCGAGGCTATCATGCTGAACACAGAGGAAAGGTAAGAAACATCTTCCAGAGCCGTAATAACTATATTGAGGGCTGTCAGTTTTGCACACCAGAGTCCATTTATCTCGCTTAGTTAGCAAGAGCACAACTTTTCTTGTAGTCTGCCCGTAAACCAGCAGGAAAACAACAGCGAATAGAAACGCTGAAGGCAAGACAGCGACCCTGACCACAACATGTCAACACAGGCTTGTGAATAGGCCTGCAATTCCTAACTGCCCAATGTAATTATTTTATTTTTCCAATGTGAGAGCATGTGTTTATGTTGCCTACAGTGTATATTTCATCAGACTCTTGACATCAACAAAGTTTATTGGCATTTCCTTGTTTATTATTTGTGCGCATACAACGTTGGATGCTGAAAATCGCAGTAGACAGAGAAGGGTTAACATCTTTTATGCCAAAAACACCGTAGACCCTATTTGATACGATTTTGTCGCAGGGACCCCCATCTGAGAAGGTTTTTGTTGTCTTTCTCTACCCTATGTGGGGAAATAAATAATGATAATAGTAGTTAAATAATAGTGAAATTAAACTATTGTTCATTTTGCTGGGGAACTACTGCAAGGACCCCTGGAGGTCTCCGGACCCCACTTTGGGAACCAGTGCTACTTTGCTGTATTTTTTCCCCCTGAAACCCCAGTTAGGACACCTTTTTCTGTTTACACCACAGTTAGGACACCTTTTTAGGGCATCTTTTTCTGTTTAAACCCCAGTTAGGACACCTTTTTCTGTTTACACCCCAGTTGGGACACCTTTTTAGGGCATCTTTTTCTGTTTAAACCCCAGTTAGGACATGTTTTTGTGTTCAAACCCCAGTTGGGATAGGATGTTTCTGATTAAACCTCGGGGCACATTTTTTTTCTGTGTGGACGTCATTGAGGACACTATTTACTGTTTAAACTCCAGTTTGGACATGCCATTTCTCGTAAACCCTTGTTAGGACACGTTTTTTTCTGTTTAAATGATAGTTAGGACACGGTTTTCTTTCTCTTTAAACCATAGTTAGGACATTTTTCTTTCTGTTTAAACCATAGGTAGGACACGTTGTTCCTGGATTGATCTGCAGATTTAATCGGTTGTTAGAAATGAATTAATAACTCATTCAAG
>OOFE01012237.1:0-12027 GCA_900323365.1 Monocentris japonica | reverse complement strand
TCCCCCCCCATATGTCACCAGGATCAGATTTTATTAAAAGCGGTTTCCTAAGGATAAAAACTTGGGTGAGGGGGTGAAGAATGAATATAAATAGCTCAGTCTAGCCAAATTATGTGACTGAGTAATTTAATTATCTGAGGCCAGGCTTCCTGTAATGAGCCATCTACAAGTGGGACTGTTGGATGTGAAGCTGCAGGGCAGACAGATTCTCCTCTCCTGGTGTTTTGATTATTACTATTCTCCCTCCTGGCGAAATGATCTCACCTCAGTGACAAAAGTGACATAGGTCAGGCATTTCAGTCTTTCTTCTCTGATGTTTGACATCATCAAAACCTCCTTTAGTTAATGATATGTAATTACTGACATCTGCTGTGGCCACAGTTTTCATAATAGCATATAATACAACCTCCCCCCCCCCAGTATTCAATTATTCTACCGGTTTGAACAACCTGTATTCCTTTGGCTTTGGATCCACCGTAGTTGATGTTTCTTTTAGTGTGCTATTAACAGACAGCGAGTAATCAATATCTTACCAGCTAGTCTAGTTGCTGCACCGCTGTGTCATTGTATGACAACACAGTCCCACGTCTTATTTATTTCTGTCCATATTTCATAAGCGCAGCAGAGTCTCTTCCTTTCTTTCTCAGTCTCAGTCGCAAGGGCCATCGAGGGCTACCTGGCTCTCCACTTCAAAAGGCAGCCGGCCCTCCAAACAGCCCAAATTAAGCCGTCTCCCTGCAGCTGTCCGCAGCGAACTCTGCTTTATTTCAAAGGATTCGGCGAGGCCTTACAGCTGTTGATTGGCTGTCGGACACATCATAGTTACGAATTGAGCGCACATGAACAACCCAACAAAGTAGGATATAAATATGATTGGGAAAACTGGGATCGCAGAATTGCTGCCTGGAAGCTGTAGCAACTGATGATAAACTCACGTCATTTCATCATTAGATGTTATCGGTTGGCATTCCATGTAAATATTGTTGCATGATTTCATTTTTACTCTTAAAGTTTTAGCTGTTTAGCATTTGTCGAATGAACGAATGAAAACGCCAATTGCATATCTGTGCATTTTCGCCTCGTCATCATCCCGCTGCAGCATAAAGCGACTCTGTGCTGCCTAGTTTCTAACACAAAACAACAGCCACCCACAAATCGACTTTTTTTTATAGGGTCCATTCCATTACAAGTCAGATGTATGACTCCTGCAACTCGCAAGTAGGATCTTACGAGGAGCACTCCAGGCAGCACATGCTACAGCATGAGCCCTGCGAGGAGAGAGGAGAGAGGAGAGATAGTGGGGAGCTACTGTAACTGAACACACTCATACAGTATGCTTATGTTTTCAGCTGGCAGTGTTATCTGTACATAATCTGCTGAGAAAGCCTCTTCCTGTAAGCAATTTGCTGATAAAGCCTGGATGGTGTTGCAAAAATCCAATCTGTGAACAAGAAATTGGAAATGCTCATGGCCTAGATTTAAAACGTCGATGGAAAGGTTCCTTTTTTCTGTTTTTCTGTTTTCTGTGGAGAATTGTGTTGTGGCAGTCTCGTTCTGATCCGGAGTAAGATTCTCCGTGTGAACGAGTCGGGGGTCGTGTTTGGACAGCTGCCACTGTCGGCCTCACCTGAATGACATCTGTTTGTTAGAGCTGCTTCAGACGCACTCGCCCACTCATCACCGCGGGTGTTGTCCCGTCCTTTCCCAGCCTTTGTCAGCCTCGTGTTCAGCAACTGCAAATGAACAGTGATTGTTGCCTTGATCATTTCAAAATGGATTTGCGGAAAACTGTGGAGACTTGAAAGCAAGTATTCATTTTCTCTTTTCTCGCTTTTCTTTGTCAGCGTCCTCCATTATTCTTGGGTTATCGGAGATTTCTATTTTTCAAAGGAGGATGTTTGTTGACGTATGTTGAGATTGTCAAATGGGATCTTTAGATTTTCTCAGTCTCACTTCACATATACTATGATCCTTTCACCCCTGTGGTATAGCCTGAGATCCTTATGCAGGGACCTTTTTGTCATCCAAAGGTCTAAAGACCGCCAGGCTCTATAAGGCCTGAGGAGCTTACACTAGCAAAAACACTGTCATCTTTCAGACCACTTCTTAAAACAAGAAAGGTTTTAATGTAGTTGTTTTTTGTAAACTATTTTATTCCTTTCCTTCCTTTTTTTAACTCATGTCTGATTTATTTTATTGTTTATACCACAACTCTAAAAATGCTATACAAATTGCATTTATTAGTACTATCCATCTCTGTCTTTTCCCTGCTTATTTTGCTCTCCTCTTCTGCCACTCTCTCCTCCCTGTCGCTCACTTTCATTCTCTTTCTCTATTCCCTCTCCCTCCCTCTTTCTCTCCCCTCTACCACCCTATTGTTCCTCCTCTCATGGTGCCCATTTGGCATAGTAGCCAATTGCTGCGTGGGAACCACCTCCTATCGATAATGGAGCTGCACTCTAGTAGCATGAGTAGCAGAGTGGGTTTTGAGTGGGTCAAATGTCAGGCGCCCGATGCACTCAGCAACGTAGTAACATGGCAATGGGTGATGGGGATTGTGTTGGACTTTTTCTAAAACATTTCGAAGCCCGTCAACATGTATCTGCAGTGTGGAGAAGATGTTTTCCCCATTGTGCCTAACCTCTACCTTGTTGCGTTTGTGACTGCAAGTTGTTATCGGTGTCAGGCCAGGCGAGGCTAATCCTGCAGTCTGCTAATGCTGAGGCGGAGAGTGTTGTAGCTACCAGGCAGTCAGGGCCTGAGGCCTGAGTTGTTCAGACATCACACATCCGACTGCAACCCGATCCACCATAAGACAGACAAGGAGAAAATGAGGAGGACACATAAGAGGCCAGCGTGTGGGAAGGAGATATTTGTGGGCTGTAAGAGAGGGGTCATTGATAAATGAGCTCATGAAAGAGACACAGAGAGCCCAAAGTGAGGAAAGGAAGAATAGGAGACAGACAGACAGGTAGAAGCTGCTCATCTCTTTCTTCCGGCTGTACCTTCTCGGTCTGATTGCTCCGATCACAAAAGAGAGAAACAAAAGGTTAAAGTTGCGCTATTCTGAGAATTTTCAATTAGCCTCAAGCCAGTGTTCAGCTTTGTATTTGATTTACCTCCCATTGTATTTTTTGCTCATTACAGTGTGTGTGTATGTGCGGGTGTGTGTGTGTTTGTTTGTGGCATGGGCCACTGCTGCTCCACCTCTTCTTCCTGGCGTGCTTCATTGATCTGCCTCTAATCTAGTTTTGGCCTCCTGACAGAGCTGACTTCCCTCAGGCATTAATTATGCCTCCATGTAATTCACGTCACTGGGCTCCAGCGCCCAGCACTCTTCCCTGCCTAATCCAATTGGATGCGCCTCTGTGGCCCAGCCACTGCAGCTCTCACCCAATCAGATATATTGAGTATGTGTCGCAAGTGTTTCCCCTGGCTTTCCCCCCTGAGCTCTATCGCCCATCTGCCCTCCACAGCCACTGCTGCACTCCAGCGTGCCCCCAATGCGAGGTATGCACTGGGCACCAGGGCACCAAAACAGAGCTGTAGAGAGGACAAATGTACTTTGATGCACAAACTCTGGACTCTCAAGCTTATGGCTGAAGTGTTCACTTTGGATGAGCCACATTGGCTGAAAACAGTACAGTACAGCTCATCTATGGATAAGTTTTACAGCTGAAGACCCTGTGGGAAATTACTGAACGTAACTTTGGAGAACTTTTTTTCTTTCATTGGGATTTCCTTACAAAATAAAACACAATGTCTGGTTTTTCATAGAAGCTGGGGTACAGTCTGCTTGGCAACCTCTACCACTCAGGGTACATTTGGATATACAAATCGGGTTCAAGATGAGCTACGTGGCCAAGCGACGGTGGGACAGCTTGATGAACAACTCGCCCCTGAGATACACTCTCCAGGGGGGGAGCGTCCCCAACCTCCTGTCCCCTCCGCGTTCCGAGGGCCGGGGATCCCGCTTCCTCCAGAAGCGACTGTCCATGGAAGTCCTGCGGAGCTGGGCCCCAGACCTGGGCAGCCTGAGTATGGGCCTCAATCTCAATCTGGGCCCAGTGAAATGGCCCTCGCTAGCCACTATCTGCAAGTGGAAGCAGAGCCTGACCGAGAAGCTGCTGAAGAGACACTGTGGCAATGTGGAGGAATCACAGGTTAGAAAGCTGGTAGGAATGATTAGCTTGACAGAAGCTTGGAGACTGATAGACGGCCCTTTGTTGGTCAAGTGACGGTGAAATATGAGCATGGCCTGGGAAACAGTGGTTAGCTGTGATGACAATGAGACGATGTTAAATTTGGATACTGCCTAGTATCGGATTGCAGCATGCATTTGGATCAAGTCTGGGATCTTTTGCGCTTTTCTTTTAAGTTAACGGCCCTTTAAGTGTTCAAATAATTCATGTGATTTGCGATAATGCGCAATTGCACATGGGGTTCACAAACTCAAGCACAACTGCATCTGCAACCATTTAAATGATTGTGTCCTGCTTCCTACAGGTGAAAATGTATTGGATGCAGTGTTTCCCTTAGCTCTGAACTTGATTTGTGGTCGTAGGGCAAGAGGGCTGGATGTGTACTTTGTCTAATGTCACTTGCCAGATCGTCATTGGAAATGAGAACATGTTTTAAACTGAACTGTGTAGTTAAAAGTTTAAATAGGAGTTTTCAATTTCTGATCCAGGGACCCCCCCCACCCAGACTAGCAGGCCATTATGAGAACATTTTCATTTTTATCACCTGTTGTGAGCTGCACACATCTGTCTATCCTTGGTAATCTGGTGGTGGAAAGGCAGTCTCATATCATTCTCTGGCTGTAGTCTGGCCCTGTATTTATTCTTCATGTATACCATTCACTCTCACAGAGGTAAAGGACATTTTATTGCCTTTGCTGTCAGCTCTGGGAATCCTGCCTGACAACTTATCCAGAACTTTACAAGGGGTTTGGTGTCATATCTGCGTCTGAGGAGAACTCAATCAGCTGATCCTCTTTGGTGACAGTTAGACTTGACCCCCTCTCTGTTGCATTGTCACTGAATGGAAGCGGGATCCATCTGCTGTCACAGCGCCACCGGTCAGTCAGAGAAGTAGCTTTCAAATTGATGCAGAAGCCTCTTCAAATGGCTGCAGCTGATGTGCTTGACATCAGCTCCGTCTGAATCGTCCTCCATGGATGGAAACATTGCCAGGTTATCCTCCTCCACTCGCTCTATCCACCTTTTTTTTTTTTTCATAAACAGCCTCCATTTTCTCATAAACTGGCTCTGGCTCTGTCACTACACAGAATATTGCCACAGAATATTGTGGTCTTTGAAAAAGTCATCAAGGACTTTAAAGCTCCTGTCGTGCGCCCTGGCAATGGTTTGCAAAATAGAAATTCTTCACACATACCACCGTTCCCTTCATAACACACAAATACCATCTTCAGTAATATCTGTAGTCCTGTCCGTTTGAATTGCAAGTCCTTGTCCTGATTTCAGTTTCAGTTATTGTGGTGACAGTGGGATGCTTAATTTGTTTGCGCATTCCTTGTGAATCACGGTTTTAAACACGTCTACAGCTGCTAGTAAAATAAGTTGTTCTGCAATTGTATGGGTCTTCTAGCATTGGGCAACCTTAAGCAGTACTCGATGTGAGGCTTTTAATGCATTTTCA
The DNA here is from genome assembly GCA_900323365.1 of Monocentris japonica. Taxonomy (NCBI): domain Eukaryota; kingdom Metazoa; phylum Chordata; class Actinopteri; order Trachichthyiformes; family Monocentridae; genus Monocentris; species Monocentris japonica. The sequence goes on along the minus strand of OOFE01012237.1, from coordinate 6,366 downwards.
CTGCTTCACAGAAGCATCTGCTGTCCTTTGAAATGGCACAATAATTCCTGCAAATACTCAATAAGCTTGGCCTTCAAATAACTGTGATGTGTCTTGATATGTCTCATCAATTTCCATGGCTTTGTGCCTTCACTGGAAAGTCACATCAAGCATTTTAACAAGCATTCAACGTCTCCTGCTTTGTCTGTAGCAAATGTAAATAAATTTTTAATATACTCCTTGCTATTTCTCACGCTAATTTCTCCTCGATACGGGGCCTTCGGATGGGCACGGTTCTTCCTTCCCTTCTCCCTCTGTGTCACTAGCTGACTCTCTCCTGATAACAAACCAGTCCATCATAGTGCTTGTTAGCTAGCTAATGTAAAAAACGCCCTGTCAGCTCAGACTAGTAACCTTACCTGCTGACTACATTAAAAGGGGTACAGCTGACTAGATTTGTCAGTGTCTGTGGGGGAAGGAACGTAATGGAAGCATTCCAACATTGGCGGTTGCAAGTACGTTTGTGAGAAAAAATGTTCTATGCATATATCCATGCATAGATTTAGCAATTCACAACCAATGAATTGAGAAATGGGTATTTTTAAAATGTTAAAATAAAATATAATTGCAGTCATAGCATTGCATTGCATTTTTAAAAAGTGCAACATTTTAAGATCTAGCAAAGGATGCAATACTGTCCGAGGGCCCCCGGTTGAAAACCCATGTTTTAGTAAACAAAGCTGCCTTCAAGGGCCTCTACTTGTCACACAGACAATTTTAGGGAACAAACTTTCAATGCATCTGAGAAAAATAATTTTCCACTGGTTGATTATGAATATGTGACTTGTTGATGTTACCCTGCTGGCAGCTGGGGTAACATCACTTCACGGATGGTAACATCCCAAGTTCAATATTGGAAAAAAAAACGTCTTATCTCATCTTCCGCTGTTGAGTCGATGTCGGGTTTTGACTCTCCGCACTGTACGCAGCTTTTTTTTAAGGTCAGACTGTCCTTGTCCGTCTAGCATGGGATGTCTGATTCATGTGCTGTCTGATTCTGGTCAGCAGCACTAAACTGACTGACCTCAGCTGTACCACCGCAACAACTTCTTCCAATGTCTATTACCAGGAAATAGATTTTTATGTTCATCTGATATTGATTTGTGGGTAATTCATTAGCAGATATTCATCTCAGTACACGGAAGGGCACAAGTCCAAGCACACATTCAAGTACATTCATTCCATTAATGAAAAACAACACATACACACTTATTTTTCACTGCTCCATCATTCATCACTTGCCACTATTACTGTGCGACAGGGCTGAAGGTTGAAAGAGTGAAAGCAGATGAGAAGATGGATAAAAGCTGAAACAGAAAGGCAGAACCTTTACCTTTACCTTCGTGTATCAGATAATCACCAGCGTTTGCGCTGTCGACTCTTATTTCAGCAGTGAAATGGGAGTTTGAGAGTTAAGTGTCTGGTGAAGGCTTGATAGTTGACAGTTTTGTGACATTTTTGAGCTACCAGGATCAAAGGTCTGCTGTCTTTGCCTTTGGGAGCCCCGTCTGAACTTTGACTTCTGAGAGACTTGGTTGCAGCTTTGCATGCAAGCATTAAATATTGCTTGCCATGCTTCCTCTTATCTCACTTGGATATTATATACTGTGATAAAGTGTGTGTTTGTGTGTGTGTGTGTGCCTCTTCATTGATTCCAATGGGATTGAGATCGGGACTCATCGATGTTCCACTCTTGAACCATTCCTGGGTGCTTTTGGATGTGTGTGTTGGGTCATTGTCCTGCTGGAGGACCCATGACCTTTGATTGACACCCATTTTGGTTCAGTGTCCGGCGTATGGTACGGGCTGAAACCATTACCCCAGACCTCTCCAGGTCAGCCTTGAGATATTGGGCCGAGAGTCTTCAGGTTTTTATTCTGAATAAACACTACAGCAGATGATTTCACTGATGAGTACACCGAGCAGAGCAGAGGGACCATTTCAGTGAAATCACCTGCTGTAGTCTTTGGTTAGAATGAACACCTGCATACTCTCGGCCCTCCATGGCACATGGTTGAATAGCCCTGTCATACAGGTTCACATACTTTTTCCAGGTTAGGCTGTTAATTTATGAACAATATGATCAATAAAAACACGTACAAGTCCATTCTTTGTTAAATCACATTGTGTTTATCTATTGTTATGACTTAGATGAAGATCAGAGCACATTTTAGGAGGCATTTATGCAGGTAATTCAAAAGGGTTCACAATCTTTTTCTCACAACTGTATGTAAAAGGGGCTACACTTGTTTACATCTATAGCTGAAGTTATATTTCCTTTCCCCACCTCCTTTGAAACACAGGATGTGTGCCTTTTAAGTTTGTGAAGAGAGTTGCGGAATCCCCTTAAGGACGCTAAATGATAAATGCTGCTAGTTAATAGGACAATTAGGTCTAGCTTGAAACTAAACTGCAAGTGCCCCCATGTGGCAATCTGGATGAATTGCATGAATTGTAACCTTTAATTCTGCTCCAACATTAGTCTTAGGGCAAAAGATAAAGTGACTGTTCTTTAGGCCAGGTTCCTGTGCATCAGAAAGTAAGCAGTAGGTTTCCAGTCAAGGAGAACACATGGGCAATGAGAAAATGGACATAATATCATGGCAGGTTTGCAAAGCTTTCTCTGAAGGTACCAGGAATATAGAATCGATGTATGTAAGTCTCTTGCATGTGTTTCCTTGTTAGAAGTTTACTTCCTTTTATGTAGTTGCTGTATATGGATTGGAGATGTACTGCATTTACACTTGTTGTATTTACAGTTGTTAATGTGGCCAAATTGGTCTCTGACCAACTTCAGCTATTGGATTATTGTACTGTATTGTAACTGTACTGTACCAGGTGGAAAGGGCATCTTTATTATGTGCCACCGCATCACCAGACTTTAGCTTTTCTCTGAGGCAACGCCACCTGTGTGCAAATGGCAATGCTGAGTTTTAGGATGAAGCATATCCTTGGGGATTTGGATTGAAAATGTCCTAGAAAAAGAGAAGTCCTAATGAGTAGCCTGTAGTCTAAGACAGGCCACATGGAGATGACGCTGAAGAAAAAGAGAAATGGCCCATTAAAGCAAGGAGTCCCCCTCCTCTGCACTGAGAAGATAGTGCTCCTTAGCGACAGCGGTCTGAGTGGCTGAGAGCTGTTCAATCAAGCGGTACCCTCACACAAAATAACCTGTCACATTTTGATTGGCTCACGCCAAGCTGGTGTCAGAGGTCAAATGGTATCTGAGTGTAGTGGCAACGAAGCACACATACACAAGCACGCACAGACAGAACAAACCTGATTGGACTGTGAATAGTATAGCATCTTGGAAAAAGCGCTATACAATAAGCAGACACATACCATTAAGGAAATATTGTCAGTGACTGTAACATGGAAAAGGCTGAGGTTGAACTTCCTCACCTGCGGCCCCTTCGGGTATTGACAATCAAACACCATTCACTGTGGTAAAAGCTACTTATGACGTATGGCTCAGATTTCAACATTGAGGTTGCTGTGTCTTATTCTTTTTCACGATTATTACAGTACTCTTACAAGCCTCACCAGTGTGTCTGGTCTTAGATTTCATTTTCCATAGTGTCCACAATACTAGACACCTCCTTTCATCATACCATTTGCCTTGCAAAATTGTGGCAATACCTACATCCAGTGAAAGTGAACTTTTCTGTCATTTCTTATGTAAGCCAGTTCTGATACACAAATCTTTGGGTGGGGGGGGTAATCATATTTTTTGGATAATTCAACCAATTTTCTTTAATATTTAATATTTAAGTAGTGATAAAAAGCAACAATTTATTTTTTGATTAGTAACTGAAAAAGTAATTTGTTACACTATTTGTCACTAGGCCAAAGTAAAGGCTTAATGAACTCTTCTGTCCTGCCCCACCCTAGAGCAAATGAAAACATTTATGGCGCAACAGTGTCCATAGTATGCCTCTTATTACCACAGCAACCTGGTATTGTGTTGTTGCCTATTTATAAGCCAGACACACAAAACTCAAATCTGTGATTTAATGAAGCAATATATTTCAGATGGGAGTGGAGAGATTTTATTCGATACAGGAGTGAATAGGATACCGATGATGTGGGACGCTGGTACCAGCGTCATCTTCCAGGGCTCTGGCTGTAGTTTGTGGTTCAGAGCTTTGAGATAAAAATTCTATGAAACCACAAAGTCAGCCTTCCTCTCACTGTCAATGCAGCAGCTCCAAAGAGTGTCTCTCAGTGAAAATCACAGATTAAAGTGTCAGTTTTCTATGCACTAGCTTTAGAAGAGCGTTCACAAACATTATTGTTTTATTTATTTTTTGTAGAGGTGGGGTTGTGCTTTGGCATTGCATAACATGTCCATTAGGTGCATGTGAAAATCTAAAACAAGGCCTATGCACAGTGTGTGTGTGTGTGTGTGTGTGTGTGTGCGCGTGCGTGTGTGCATGTGTGCGTGTGTCTGCGTGTGTGTGTGTGCACGTGCTCGCGTGTGTGTGTGCGCGTGTGCGCAGATAGCATCAATCCATGCAGGGAAGAGGATTAGGAGTGTAAACAAGGATAACAGATTTCTCTGCGAGTCACTAAAAGTGCACTTCTCTGTGCATGCGTGTATGCTGTGGACTTTTTATACAAGCAAATATGTTTTTAACGATAGAAGAGATGAATCAATGAATATACAGTACTGTGTAAAAAATAAATAAATAAAAAATCTTTGAAGCGAAGATAATGAAAAATAATGAAATGAAAAGTTTCTAAATATTAAAAAAATGGAACTTTAAAGAGCAGTAATATAAAACACTAATTAAAAAAAAATAAATGTCTAAGACCAGATTTATATTAAAAAAAATCTAGGATGCTTAAGACTCAAACCTGCCCTGAAGCCCAAACCTCCTGCATCCCAACATCCCAGCATCCTCTAATCCTCTGCTTTCAATCCTAGCTGTGTTTAGAAGTGTCAGACCTCCCTTAGTCTTTGATATTGTGAACATGATATTAGTGGGTGAACCTGATACTGCTGGCTTTCTACTTTGATCTGGGCCTTGGGTATACAGAGAAACATACACTGGTATCGCCTCACAGCATATGACAATGATGTAGTGAAACTCAGTCTTAACAACATTGGTTTCCAAACGTGCATTGTGATTGGACGGGAGGCGTTCCTTGAGCGCTTATCACCACACTTTATAACCGGAACAATATCACTCCACCTTTATACAGCATTTATACAGCATTTGTGTCCAACCCAGAATGCTTATGGCTTAGCAACAGGAAACTTACTTTATTGTTTGTGGCGGGTCAAAATAAAAGTATTAAATTAAAGGGACAATAACTATGATTTTTAATACCCCTTTATACCCTATTATTCCTGTGTTTTGAATGGTGATATATCACCTCTTCACGAGACATTTCTTTTGGACCTCTGCTTTAATTAGCTAGCTTCCTCCTCTCTATTGTGAAAATGTGACTTAATTGTTTGTGCCAATTACAGGCCACCATAGATCAAGGGGGTGGGAGGGCTGTACCAGAGACTTAGGAGTTCTCGTGATGTTGTTGCAATTCCTACTGGATGCAGATAGAGGTCAATAAAGGTCAGCGATTATGTAATGGCCCAAAGCTCGTAGGTTTGTTTAGCGTTAATGATGCTCTTGTAAGACGTTGTCAATGTAAAGGCCGTCCTATATTGTGGTTATCACTTGGCCTGTGATGTCGCTCCCACAGCACACCGGTGACAATGGCCACAATATAGCACGACCTTGAGTGTGCTATTGCTTAACTGTCACATTGATGGAGCTGTTTAGCATTCTGCATGGCACTCATCATTCATCATCAAACGGGGATGTGCAATAAAGTCCTGTTGAAATGAATTGTAGTTGTGTGGGCAAAGCTGAAATCCATATTAAAATCATTCAATCAGTGTTCAAAGTGGAAGAGTACCAGGACGGTGTCAGAACCGACAACGGAGCTGAGGGCTCTCTATTTGTGCCCTTGCCCTCTGCCTCCCACACACTCTTTATCACCGTTATGATATCACACACACAACACACACACACACTCAAGCTGCCCACTGATGCGCTCTCTCCTACGAGGGCATGCCGTTTTCTGCCTCAGTTAGCCCTGATGAGGTATTATTCTCCATCACTGACTTGTCTTTTGACTGTCGCCTTTGGTAGATGAAATGGGTAATGATAACGCCCGCACACACACAAACACACACACACACACATGAGCACACACACAAACACAAAAGCGTCACACAACAGACCATGTGATGGGGACGCTGTGCAGCGAGGAGAAAGTGGGTTTCTTTTCTATTACTAAACCCCCTTACTGGTGTCGTAG
>OOFE01012234.1:6035-16108 GCA_900323365.1 Monocentris japonica | reverse complement strand
AATTTTGGCTGTGGTGTTTGCACGTGTGTGAATCAGAGTACTAGTGGATTCAAATAAAGCATTAAAAGTGTGTGTGTGTGTGTGTCTGTGAGCATGTGCTTCGGGGGGGTCGTTGGGCGCTGGTAGCAGGCTTGGGGGAGGATACAGCGAGATGAGGCCTTTTTAATTAAAAGAAAATATTTGTGTTTGCGTACGATGGCGGCAGGAACCTGCGATGATTCCTGGAGTTCTGCTGGTTTAATAGCTTGCTCTTTAAAGTGATTTGGGGCTAATTCACCTCCTCTTTGCATACATGCATTTTTAAAATTTCCATTAAGCTATACGTTTTGGTAAGTAAGATTTAGAGTTCATTTAGAGTTTAGAGACATTTAACAACCTGAAGAAAAAGTCCAGGTAGTTTTTTCCTGAGGGGGAGTGACAATTGACCCTGTCAGACGAATTCAGACATAAAGAACGAGTACACATTCAGTTGAATGGACTAATCTATCATTTGGAAGGGTTGCTGTCTGTGCTATATTCCAACCAGGAAGGATAGAGGGCACTGAAATAATTAGGGGACTTCTGCAACATCCTGAATGCCAAGGACAGGTGGATTAAGGTATTAAAACAATCGCATTTCAGTCTTGAAATAGTCCTGCGCACGACTCAGCACCATGCGCATCCGTTCAAGTTCAGCTGCCAGCTCCATAACACCACAGGAGAGGGATAGAAAAAAAAACAATCCCATTAGCTTCATACATGCATCTCAGCAGACCTGATGGAAACGTGAGCAAATCTCACTGACGATTATCCCCCAAAGCTCTCAAATGACAGTACATAATTGAATGGTACAGTAGATTTCTCTGAAATCGTACAGCCACCGAGCGCTAATTTGGGTTTCCCCGTTTGTCCCAGAATCTGGTGCTTTCCAAATGAGACAGAAGGCACCACTGCAATCAGTCGCCTCTCCTGCCAAGTAGACATTTAACTGCTGTCCTCCAATTAGAGGCCCGAGAATGAAGCTCTTTGCACTGGGAGAAGGAAATTATGAAAGACACAGGTTAAGACAAAGTTCACATTTGATTCTATTTACAAAGCAGAATTAATAAGAACTCAAGGTGCTTCATGGCGCCGGCACACTCACACATTTAGGTGAGTGATTTCTAATTTAATCAGGGGTCTTTCGCGCAACTCTGTGCTTTGACATTACAATCAAAGAGAATATTTCTTCTACATGTTCTCCCATTGCTTTGGACACAATTGGAAAGTTTCTATAAAAAAGGATAAAAGTGCGCTGACTTTATTCAGGAAAGATGCTTCTGCCGTACTAGCCACATAAATGCACAAATGGCCGACTATCACATCAGAGTTCAGAATGGAGTAGGTAGCAGGAAAAGCACTGTGCAGTCCACTTTTAAGTGGAGTTGTTGAGAGTGAGGTTAAGGGTACTTGTTAAATTCTTTTAAAAATTCCATTAGTGAGCTCATCACTATCATGGGGATTTTATCTTATCAGAGACTGAACCACTTTCTTTGGAGATAGCAGACTTATTTCATCAGCATCAACTCCAAATGGACAGCTCGCTAAACTCAAGCACCCACTTAGATGGCTGCGAGGACAATCAGAAAAGGGAAGGAAATAAACAACAACAACGACGCTCAAATTGTTCAAAAAAATATAAAGTGCATCACGACTTGTTTCTAGAAAATGTGCTTAGCTGTGCTTAGCTTGGGTTTCTTAGAAATAAGTGGTGACGCATTGTACCTTTCTGATTTAATCAGTGGTAAAAAAAAAAAAAAAGATTACTCACTTATACTACTTTCATCGTGCAGAGAGACTAGGCTGCACGAGGAATGAGAAGACCCTCTTTTCTTACAATTGACAATAATTAAGGTGAGCTCTGATGAAATCTAAGCCTCTTAGCCCAACCCCAGCCATCTGTGGCTCCAATATTACAGCAAGGTTCAGTCTTCCACCTCCTGAAAGGAGCAGGGAGGAAATAACTGCCGTCTGCACAACGAGTACCACGGTCAATCTGCTTTCACAGTCATGCCGTGGAGGTGGAATGAAGCCTCTGTGACAGAAAACAAACAGGAAGCTGGAGAGAGAGAGAGAGAGAGAGAGAAAGAAAGAAAGAAAGAGAGAAACCTGTGCCCTTCATTCTTCCCCAGTAAAGACGCTCTTAACCAGCTTTGACAGCTGACAGCTCCTTGGCAATTGGGGTCAGTTAAAGGAAAAGTAGCTCAAGTTTGGGGCTTTGGCTCCAGAGATGTTCAGGAGCCACTGCCCACCGCAGCATCAAAGGGGATTATGGGGACAGGGCCATCTGTTGCCAGAATCAGTGTGAGCCCTTTTATGTCTCTGCCTGTATGTGTGTGTGTGTGTGTGTGTGTGTGTGTGCATTGGAGACAGAGAGCGAGAAAGAGAAAGAGAACGAGAAAGACAGAGCAAGAGAGAGAGAATTCCTCAAGTCTCTATACTGACTGGTGCAGCCTGGGGCAGAAAGTTGGTTTTACCCTGGGCTGAGGGGCTACAGGTTCAGATCAGGGCAAGCAGGGCATCTATATACCTGTACATATATCTATATCTGGGTAGTCGCTACAGGGTCAAGTGTGACACCAGAACACTTTGAGTCTATCCAATGCCAATGCTGGGATTCAAGGAAGGTCCCATACAATATAGACTGTATATGAAGAAAATAGGATCTTACTCCCTCATTGTGGCTAATCTGTGTTTTGTCATCCTGGCAAAACACTCTCTCTTTCTCCCTTTGGGTTTATTGGCACACAGTGGCAACCTTGTTCCCCCTTCGCCTCTCTAATTTGTTTTGGGTCCTGTTCCTGGCCTCCGCCTGGGAATGTTTTCTCCTCAATAGTCTGCTACCTTTTAGCTCAGCAGCCCGGTACTTGACCTACTGCCGACACTTATTTTCAGCACTCTAATTGTCGTTTAATCACATATCAACCTGTCACTTAAACACCCCCTTTTTTCAAGGGGGACATTTGCATATGGTGTAAAACCAATTTCTATGGAAAGCTCCACTGGCTGTGAAAGTAGGAAGTCTGTCTCTCTTTTTCCTTCACACTTGTGTAGACACAGTTAGCACGGAAGAGTGGAAGGAGGATGTGCATGCAGCGAAGTCTATTTTACTTTAAGAGACAAAAACACACATAGGCAGATGCCACACCTGATAGTCTCAATTCAGGTGGTTTCGTCACGTTTGTTCACACTGTGTGGTGACACGTAACGTGTTAGAATAGGGGCAGTGACAAGAGTGATTCAGAGGGCTTGTACCAGTGGGAGCCAAAGTGAAGGTGACAGTGAATGTATAGTGTTATAAAGGAATCTATTAGGCTTAATAATGTATCACTCTTTCAAATGTAACATTCATTTGTTCGCACTTAGATAAAGCTACTGCAAAATAGGCCGCGCCGGGTTTGCCTGGCAGACTACACTACATTTACATTATCACCCTTATACATCGAGGAGCCATGTTCCGCTTGAGCGGTGGCAGCAGAGTAAGGGAGGGAGTGAGAACCATGTTTTTCGGGCCCAAGGAATGCCAGTCCTCAGGAGATCTCCCCTTCTAATTACAGAGTGGGGGAAAGAAAGCTCTTTGTTCCACCTTTTATTACATTAATTGATAAAATGGAGCTCGGGTGGGGCCATCTATAGGGGAGGAGGAGGGCGGAGGGCTGGGCTGTGGATTGTGGGGGATCCTCAGGGCAGGCGAGGTTGTGTGAGAGGCTTTCGGAGATCAGGTCCTATTTTCAGAGGGCTTCTAATCCCGTTAGGGGCCCCGGCGGTGGTGCAGCCCCGGCATTCTGCTTTCCCAGAGGCCCTGGTGTCTGGAGAGTAGCGGAAGGGAGTGAAGGCAGCAGGGGCAGAGGATGGTGCAGTGGGTGTGAGTCCCAGCAACGCTGTCTAGGTCCAGGCCTTAATTAAGTGTCTCTTCAGGGGGTGTTGAGGGCCACACTGAGACCCTATGTCACAAACACCAGCAAGCACCGAAGAGCTTTAAGAGGAAGTGACATCTCACCCACTATGGAATCCTGGGAAACCCCGTGGAGCTTTAATATGGACCCCATACAGCGCACAGGCATATAGATGTCACAGGACATTAGTAGGGCTATTTTATGACTGGTTATTAGCTTCGGACAAATTGCCCAGGTGGGTGATATTTTTAACAACATCGCAGCAGTTCTCTCATAAGCTTAAGATGAAGAAACTATAAAGATTCAAAGGATATGGAGAATATGCTACAATCAGCATTTGGTTTAAACATTATAATTGCAGATCTTATTTTTAATAATACATGATAATAAGGTCCATTTGTATTTGCACAGGATTGGTCAACCTTGTTTGTCAGTGGTTAAGTAGCTCTAACAGGCTTTGTCATGGCTATAATCTGCCTCTGCTCATTTAGGCTACCTGAAGACAACAGATGAAAAGTGCTGGTACAGTGCCCAAACGGAGGCTGAATATGTTACAGAGGCAATTAAGCATGTTGGTGTGTGTGTGTGTGTGTGTGTGTGTGTGTGTGTGTGCAGCACGCACACAACAGAGTCAGAGGTGCTAAACCGGGCCGAACACGCCTCATTGAAATGTCCATCTTAAAGCCACCCAAGTTCCTCGTCTCTCCCCCGCCCTCCGACAACCAACCAAGACGCTTCAAGACTGTCAAAAGCATTTTCCACAAAGCTGAAGAGAGGGGAAGGAAAAAAAAAAAGACCTGCCACTGTCACATGCACACACTTGCGAGGCTGTCAGGTAAATTAGATCTGAAAGCTGACAATTTCTGACCATATTTCCTTGATTATTTCGAACAAATGCACACCAGCCGCTCTAAGGAGATTAAAGTGACATAAAAGTCCCGAGTGGGAGGAGGGAGGGCAGAGAATCCAGGTCACCCCCATTTGTCCCCCTGCCTGACAGCAGCTATATCGCTATCCAATCCAATAAAAGTCCCCCCCTCCTTTTGCTTTAATTAATTTTACAGCTAGCTTGCTTAATTACTTTCAATCAAAATCCTCTTGCCATCACAAAATTAGAAATGGTTCAACTCCATTAGTCTAAATTCTTCATTTACATACACAAAGACTGTCAGCTCTTGCTAAGCAAACGGCCTCCTGCTTGATGAGATTGTTTTTTTCCACACACTCTATCACTCTCTCGCTTGCACACACGCACGACTGTGGTGTTAATTTTTTTTAAAGGAGAAAAGTAGCATAAAATTATTTGATCCCCTTACTTAAGACATTCTCTACCTAATCAGGGTTCAGGTAAGCTAAGGTGCACATAATGCAAGGTGATGGAGAGTTGAGTGTGCAACCACAACGATTATATCCACAGCTCCTTGTCAAAAGAAAGCCCATCAACCTTTAACAATGCAGCACACGCTATACGCTGCATAAGCAGACGGGATGAGCAGAATAAGTTAGCTCAATGGAGGCAGTGGCCAAGACCATGTAAATGAAAGCTAACTAGTTCTTCCTCGGGAGTAGCTATTATTTCCCCAGCCACAGACAAGCAGCAGATTACCCGGTGACACATAGTGCCCTATAAATCTGGCTCCTTTGTGGTGGGGTGTCACTAGGCCCGGCATGGCTGTGGAAACTAGAGATGCACCACCGCCGGTCGGCTGCTATGAGTGATGCAGCGGGATTTTTCCGAAGGGTGAGGGCCCATGCCCCGCCGCGCGATCACTTCAACTTGGCATGCAGGCATCCTCTCCATCACATACACTGCCTCAGGCCTGCACATCATCAAGAATTAAGGACATGCAGATAGGGTTTGTGCACTGACCAAAGTGAAAACACAGGCACACAGACACAAGCACAGCACCACATACACACTACTACTCTGCCATAACTAGGTCCCGAGATAAGGGCATTAAACTGGTGTAATGCACTCACTGCTGCAGTACACTACCACAAAGTGTATCGACACTAAACCTACAGTCGTCGCCAACACTCTCCCCTTGCTTTTATTTCGTTATTCACACTCATGCTGCTCAGCAGGCCGCGTGCAAAACCACACAGCACCTACAGCCTTTGATCCGTTGTCTTTTGTAGTGTGCTTACCGACCAGATCATCTTACAGCAACTGTTAGAAGGTAGACTGAAGGTAGAGCGGTAAAAAAAGAACACCTTGAAAAAAGAAAGAGGCAGGGAGTGGGATAGATTTGTAGCTTTTCACCTCCCTCATGGTGCGCCACACTCCAAAACGCTTAATCGTTGTAAAAGAATCCCCCGCAAGTGACCATGGGCCGGTGGCTCGTAAAAAAGGCCCGTCGGCCGTCGGGCTGAGTACAATGCAGGTCTGACCTGTTCCCCTTTTTCCTGTGTCTGCAATCACCAGTTTCCCTTGCCCTCTCTAACCAGTCCCCATTAACACTGTTAATTATCCAAATCCATCATTCTTGGGGTAAATGAAGACTGCCTCTTTAATTCAATTTAATAGGATCATTTTCCAACTCGTGTTCACTTTAGCCCCAGCTGCCCGCCTACCCGTCCCCCACTGTGTCTCCCCCCATTGTATCTCTACTCCTTTGGCTATATCTTCCCTTGGCCTGGCTCTCTCCCATTGGTGGAGAGGAGGGTGAGGATGAGTGCTAGGCTCGTTGGCAGCGATGGGCGGACACACTGTTGATGTCCCTTGTCTTGTCTTGGCTCGGCTGGTGGCGAGCAGCAGTTCTGGGTCCCCAGTCTGCTGTGCACACTGCCTGCCTATCTGGCTGCTGCACACACATTCACACACACTGATACACACACACACTGACTCACACACACTCAACCACAGATTCACAGTACCAGCCATGCTCACCGGGGCTTAGCTAATCCTGTCACATCAGGCCACGTTGGCTGAGTTGAGGCCTTTAAGAGTAGCCCGCCGCCCCACCACTACCCCACCTCCATGCACCTCCACACTTCGCCACCACTCCTTCACCGGCTTCTTTCACTCACTCACTTTCTCTCTGTTACTCTCTTGTTCATTTCACAAGGTCACGGGTGGCCAACTACGGCACGCGAGTGGCGAGAGTGGACAGTTGACTCACCCCTGTGTGTTCCAGCCGTGCTAGCAGAGCTTATCATAGGGCTAATGCTCAACACATACATCCCTTCTGTGGAATGTAAAAATAAATAAACAAATAAACAAACAAATAAATAAATCATAATCCTCAACATATAACATAACATAATCCTCAAGGCGTCCTCGACATTCTGTTAGCAACTTTCTAACTGTCAATTTTTGCAAAGCAATGTGCAATTGGTTCTGCGATGTGATCCCAAAAACAAAAATGATGCTTCCTCTGTCACGTCTGTCTTTCACAAACAAGGAAATCTCTGCAACGAGCGTCACCAGAATGTGTTGAGAAATATATAGGTGACATTTTGACTTTCCATTCCTGAAATGCATCATAGTGGTAAATGCGCTGATTATTGTTTGTTCCATCTCCACTAAAACATCCCCAGTACCAACAAACGTTTGCCGTGCAACGTGGCCTGGCCGTGGCTACTGGAAGCTTATGCCCTTTACTCTTTCTATTTATGAAGGTATGTCTATGTTAAGACTGATTTATTCTCTCTGGTTTATGTATATACCACCTAAGATATTCCTTGCAGAGAACTTTCCACGAAGAGGTCCGGTAATTTTTACCCATGAGATCAAATACCATTCCAAATTGCAAAAGTACCCAGTAGAGAAAAAATACAAACTGATTTCTGAATGTTATGAGGTTAAATTTAAATGTTTATTCACTTTTAATGGAACAGAAAACAAAACATCAAACAAAGTCGTGGACGTAAAGCACAGTGTCACAGCACTGTCCTCTAAATGCTCTTGTGACAGCCTAGAAATTGTTAAATATTGGCTCCCCTCATCCAATTATTCAGTGTGAGGGTAAATTTGCCCTCATTTCCACAGTATACCCCATCCCCCACCACTAAACACACACAGCCCCACACACACGCACACACAAATGCACCCAAAGCAGGGTTGCACAGGGCGTTCCCTTTAAATTTTCCCAGACTCATTGTTTAGCCATTTGAGACAGACTCTGGGAGAGTTTCAAATGATTTTAGCCATGATTTAATTTGGTTTGTTAAAGGGTGATGTCAGCACAATGGGGGACGAGCCTCTAAATCCACTACATTCTCCCAAAATGCCCAGATGAGATAATCATGGGTGACGTCTACGAAAACACTTATTATATTTGCCCATCGCCTGGCTGAAGCTGTTAAAACTCATCAGTGTTATTCTCTTCTTTTCTTTTTTTTTTTTTTTTCGCTGGCAAAGAGAAAAAAAATTGCTCAACTTATAGTCAAAACTGTCACCCCCTTTAAAGAGACAGTGCAACATTGTTGTGGAGGTGGATGCAGTTTATAAATGGAAAGAGGAACAAGAGACAGAGGGCTATCGGGTGTCTATTCAATACTCATTTTGTTAGCACCCAATACTAATTAAATAACACACACACAACTTTTTAATTGGTTTTGCAGAGATCAACAGTTTCTATAGAGTTGAACGAGTACAGCATCTAGTCATACATCTACGTTATTTATTAGCAAGTACTAATAATACTATTCTTACATGCTAGAAAATGTGACTTGGTACTACTTGTCCCTTTACTTGTCTACGTAAGCTTTCCTAAAGTCCCATAAAAGGCTCGGGGCTGACAAGGCAGCAGTGGAGATAAGAAATGGATCAACGTGAGCCTTTCTCATTGCTTAATTTATTTTAAATCCAAGCCCTATTTACACGCTGCACACCGGCAGGCCGTGTCAACTCCAACTAGCATTGAGATATTTAAAACCATTAATGCTGTACAGCGGCAGCCTGAGCGTGTACGACACGAGCTGCCGCTGAGTGAAACAAAGCCAGATCTCTAACTGCCACAGCTTCCACTTTGAACACAGCGTGGCTACAAATACTGTAACCAGTCAGCTGAGACGCCACTATAATACAGCAAACAGTACACCAGCAGACCATCCTAAATGTTCATCAAACCAAGATGAAAAAAACTCTGCAGTATGTGATAAGAGTGAAAGATCCAATTCCTTGTCTAGTAAGTCCAGAGGCCAGGGCCTGTGTGTATCGTCAGTACCAGGGGCTAGTCCCATAGGGGCAGGGGTCAGGATATGAAACACACAGGCTCGCCGCCTCCCGACAGGATATCCTCATGGATCAGCAGCAGTAGCCATGTTGACCCGCCCTGTTATTAAAGAGGCTAATCTGTTCAACATGTCAATGTTAGCACTTTTAGCTGCGATTAATAAAAGAAGACCCGAGAGTGCTGTGTGTGCTTTTTCACTGCCCCGGGTTGTTTTGGTTTGGTTTGTATTTTTAGGGGTTTTCGCTCTTTGGTAATTCAACAGCCCTTATTAGCACAAACACTGTGAATTATTAACTTTGTTAAAGAATTATAATCGGCCTTGAATCCTCAGTTGGATAGTAGCTTAGTAGCTTTTGTGTGTTTTTTTCCTTTCTGCCACTGGCAAAGAGGCAGTATGGTGCTGCATTAAAGTAAATGCAACTCTATATTTTATAGATACGGAACAACGTGGCCATTTACAGGATGCTCAAAATGTATGGCCCAATGGCTTTCAAAGGCTGGTGGTAATAGACCTGCTCTCGAACAGACTTGCCTTCGAAGTGCCTTGTGCTGTGTCCTAATTTGTAATCTAGTCAGACCAATTGTCCGCTAGCTAAAAAGGTCACTGAGAGAATAGACTACACCGCCTCCTGCAATGTAGAGAAAGCCCGGGGTGTCTTTTGTAGCTTTTTAACCAAAGATGTAATTAAGACACCTTCATCTTCAGGGGTGAGAAGGGCAACAAAAGAGTCCACTGGAAACACACGAGGAAGTTGGCATTATTGGAAACAGAAGTGAGAAGCACACTAGGGCAGTGCATTTGGCTGGAGGTGAAAGCACTTGTCTCGACAACAAAATGTCACCTCTGAGGACGTTTGCTAATCTTTACCTGCCCGTGCTGTCAGCGTGTGATTTTATACGTTGTGACCGAACATCGTGGCAAAGAAAGCTTGTTGGGAAAAACAGAGTGATGCAAAGCAACGCAGGAGAGGCGAGGGGG